>KQ464081.1:535214-765540 GCA_001304625.1 Trametes sp. AH28-2 | reverse complement strand
AAAAAAAAAAAAAAAAAAAAAAAAAAAAAAAAAAAAAAAAAAAAAAAAAATAGATTGGGAACGTCCATCCGTCAACCGCGCTACAGGGGCGAGGGGCCTGATATAGCAGCTGGCCGACCGCATCGAGCTCGGTCGGCGTCATGTTTGCGAATCGTCAGATGGGAGAGGAGCAACAGTCGGAGTCAAACGTCTTTGGAGATGAGCATGAGGCAGGTCGCGAACACGACAAGGCCGACGACGCTGAGGATAGCGAGATGGGTCCTGCGCAGGGAAAGGGGACAGATGAATTGAGTGAAGAGACTCGGAGCTTGGAAGGCTCACTGGCTCGCCCGCAAGAAGCCACGCTGTGCGCTCATATCTGCGTATCCTTGCCAATATTCCCAGATGCCCGCAGCAATGGCCGCAACAGCTGCTATGACTTCTATAATTGCAGTGGCCAGGCTGGTCTTCGATGCTGGTGTCTGCGCAGAGCCGGGGTCGCTGGGTGTGGGGAGACGAGCGTGGAGAAGGAGAGACGAGGAGAGGAGGGACAGCAGCACCGCAAGACGTAGATGCGATAGGAGGTTACGCTCAAGCATGGCAAAGTCTCTGCCCGCGCTGCCAACGATCTCCTGTTCTTTCGGCATCGTGTCAAAGATGAAGAGTGAGGACGACGAGGACGAGAGGGAAACGTAGTGGGTGTTGGCCAGGCGGCCAGGCTTCCACACGGGCGCCAAGGAATTCCGATACGCTTTCTCGACGAGACGCCCGCTGTTGGCCTCCGCCCGCATCCACTGGGTACATACTGGCTCTTCGAACCACACACTGCAGCTTTGAAAAACCATCACATTGTGTTGTATTGACGTTGACCCACCACAGGATAATTTTACAAGGGTAGGTACTTGCTGCGGTCGTGCGCACGCAGCCCAACAGGGATTCATCTGCACTGGCTGCAGCGTAGGCCACAGGTGAGGTAGTACGGTGCACATTAGATGTACTCTCGTAGAGTTCTAGGTATGAGCCATATCTTCGTCCGCGTATAGTCAATCTCACGCAGTCCAGACACCATATCAGATGTCTCCGGGTCGTTTTCAAGTGAGGTGCTGCGTTAGTACGTGCGCCGTGCACGCCCTACCGCAGCATACGATTCTGCATGCGATTCAGGAGTCCTTTCATATGTCGGTATCCGCGGAGTCAAAATGCCGCATGCTGCGGCACTATATGAAGCTACGCGCTGGGGCGGATCCCCACTTTGACCCTGATCCTCTCCCTGCGTAAGCCTCGCATCACCATGGCCCTTGCTCTCACCAATTACCCTCATCCTGCCACTCTTTCCGACGATCTCTACTCGACTGAGATCATGGACTCGCCCCCGCAGACATCCCCTCAGCCTCGTCTGGCCCCGCATCCATTCGACAAGCCCGGTGCCGATGTCGTCTTGCGCTCCTGCGACCTCGTGGATTACCGGGTTCGAGGCCATATCCTCCTCGAAGCCTCGCCTGTTTTCGAGTCCATGCTCTCGCTCCCGCAACCCCAAACGATTAACGGGGACCCCGATGCACCCGTCGTTGACCTCTCCGAAGACAGCGGGACGATTGAACTGCTCCTCCGCATCTGTTACCCAATCAAGAACCCTGCTCTCGATCGCCCTCTGGATGAGCTGGAGACGGTTCTACGTGCGGCGATGAAGTACGAGATGGAGTTCCCCGTCGCTGTCCTCACCGAGCATATCCTCTCCGTTGCTGAGCACATGCCGTTGCGTGTCTGGGCGGTCGCTTCCCGCCTACACCTAGAAGACGTAGCCAGACATGCCGCGGAGAAGCTACGCGGCGTGACGGCTCTGGACTTCTCAAGTCTCGGTGCGATGGACGGCATCTGCGCGGGCGACTATTACCGCCTTCGCGAGTTCCATCGACCGGGTGACATCCTCGGCGGGGCGCAGTACACGTTCCTCTCGCCCAACAGTCTACGGAGCGCACGAGCGGTAGAGGCACCGTGCGTGTGGCCAATCAAGCCTTTCCCGGATGACCAGCCCCCCAATCTCGTCTGTCGATCCTCTGACGGAGTGGACTTCGGCGTACACAAAGAAGTTCTGTCAGCCATGTCGGAGAAATTCTTCGTGCTTGTTCGAGCGACCATGGCTAGGGACGCTGCAGCCGAGGCCGATGAACGTGTTGCCCAGACGGACGCTGTCCCGCGGACGAGCCTCCCGGTGATCCATGTCGGTGTGCGATCATCGGTGCTCGCTCCGCTTTTGGCCTTTTGCTACCCCAGGCTGGAGGCTTTCGAGCGGATATCCGACCTCCACGTCATTGGCGATCTCCTGGTCGTCGCGGACGAATACCGAATGAACGTCGTATCCCCTGTTCTCGAGCAATTCTGGACAGGAGAAGCTGAGTTAGATCCGCTACGAGCATACCTTGTTGCCGCCACCCGTGGCTTGAATTGGCGCGCCAGGGATGCGGCCAAAGGTACGCTGGACAAGTCGCTTGACGGGGTCTACCTCCCGGAACTAGAAGACGCCCCCGCTCTCACCTATCACCGCCTGCTCAGTTACCATGCCGCGTGTAGTGCCGCTGCCACCAGCGTGCTCACACGTACGTTCCCCGCGGACGAGTCCACACCCGTCAGCGCATCCACTACGACTCGGGCTCCGGATCACAGGGAGGCGACAAGTCACGGAGTCGGCGTAGGCTCCATTTGTGGACACCAGCACGGCGGCTTCAGGTCTTCCAGAACGGAATGGTTGAGCAAGTACGTTTCGACATTGTGTCTCCAATCCCGCCTTCGCCCTTGCGGTGTTGCGGAAGACGTCGGGCGCGTCTTCACGGAGACTACCGATGCCGGACTTTGGTGCCACTCTTGCCTCAAATTCGCGCGCGATCTCTGCAAGATTGTCAAGAGCATCCGAGAGATCCCATCAACGGTTTCGAAGGTCTGTCCCGGCCCCACCATATGCGCTCCATCGTTTCAAGTCACTTGCCGCATGGCGCGGGCGTGCAGGTCACTCTTGAGCTATAGCTGCCGGCCGCCTCTACGGGAAAATTGAAGCTGTGGAAGCCAGTCGGGGAGGGTATCAAGCAGTCGACCTTCTCACTGGTGTAGGGTTGGCCCGTGTGTACATGTTAATGACAGGGGATATAGTGATGTGACACCGTGCACGCCTACTCTTGGCCCTCTCGAGTCTCCGGCTCCTCACCCTAGATCTCTTCGGGAGAACTGCTAATGATGAATCCCGCACGGCGCATTGCATTGTGGTGAACCACCTGGTGCCGTCTTGTGCCCGCCGCCTCCGAACGCAGCAAGGTGGCAACCTGATACCTCGAATCGAATCGTCGAATCACCGAACGATCGGTCAGCGCGAGAAATGCCCACCACCAAGATGGGTGAGTCTCTCACCGTCAACGGCTCTTTCACGTTCCAGGCTTGTTAACACGCCTCAAATGCGTAAAATCCCGTCTGTTCCATGATTCAGGGATGCCAACACGCTCGGTCGCTGGAGTTCGATGTCAGCGAGACTATGCCCGCCCTTGCTTCTCATCGGGTCCCAAGCCGAGGACTGAAGTCCCCGTGGCTGGTACCGTGTGCCCAGCTGCCAGTACGTGTTGCCTCCGGTGCGTCTCCCCAAGCAGGACTGCATTATGGATCTACGCTCGCTGCCTCAGCTACACATCCAACAGCTCGCCCAAGTCACGGTGTCCGCGTGCGCCTTTGCGTTGTCGTACTTCCCGATGTTGAACCCCACACCCCCCGTGATCTCAGCTCAACGCCCACGCTGTACACATCGCGACCTTGCACAATTCCGTACGTACAAGTCTCGAGAAGTACTCTCTTTCAACGGGGCGCTGCTATCATCCCTCCACGTTCACGCCGCACGCGCGATCCAATCGGCATTTAGACCAGGGCGAGCGGGTTCCCTGCGTTCTCTTGTGCGACCCCTTTGTCCTACGCAGGTCTTCCTCCTCCTCCACAGAGCTCGATTGCTATATCTTTACAGTCCCGTGGACGATGGTCCGGCGCATGATGCTCTGGCCAGTCTCCGAAGACGTGCTGTCCGTCACTTCGCAACAACAGCAAGCCTTGCACCCCTCGCCGTGACGTGAACGCACAATCCGTTCACTTCGGTCCTCCTACCCACTTCGTCTCGCTTCAGAGCGGAGCTGGATGATTGACCTACTTTTCACGTAAGTCGCGCACCTCATTCTCGAGTCTGCACCGCTATGCACATGCGGTGGCGCCGCTCAGGTGGCCGTCGTTTTGTGCTTCCCCGTCCTCAACGGTCCCGAGTAGAACACACTGGCACACTGGAATGCACGCCGGAAGGACCAGACGGTCACAAGCCAAGCAATGCGGTTTTTCTGCAATGTGTTTGGGCAGTTTCGATCCCAGGGACGCGACGTATAAAGGCCCCTGCAGTAGCGTGTCGAGACCTCAGCACCTGCCCAATTCTAGCTTGGTACGCGAGTCCCTCTATCCCTCACCTGCCCACTCACACCTTACCATCGTGTAGCATACTTTCGCACATCCTCGTCCATCATCTCATCGTCGCCATTGTATTATAAGGTACGTGAGCATACCCGCTCCACATCGACGTAGTCTGACTCGAGCGTGCCCACCAAGCCATGTCCGTCAACGTCGTCCAGAAGCTGCGCAACTACCTGGACGAGAACGGCGACTTCAAAGCTGAGTTCGAGGAGGCTCTCGAAAACGCCAAGGCGACGGGCATCCCGCAGTTCAAGGAGTGGGGTATTGAGACCCTCGACGACTACCTCAACTTCTACGACCGGTTCCTCAAGTGGGTCCCGTCGGAGACACAGGACGGTACCTATGTCTTCTACCACATCTGCATGTTCTACCTCGTCCTCGACAAGCTGCCCCTTGTTCTGCGACAGAGCCCGATTGTGCCATCCACTCAGTCACCCTACACCTGGCTGTCCGAGTGGATCATCGAGTACGCGAAGGAGATGGGCAAGTGGATGGACTCGCCCGAGTCGATCAGCGAGGAGGCGATCGACACCTTCTACCAGTCCGAGAGCTACCACATGCAGGACTACGAGCGCGTCCAGTGGAAGACCTTCAACGAGTTCCGCGCTTCATCAAGCCCGAGGTGCGCCCCATCGACGGCCCCGAGGACGCGAATGTGATCGTGAGCCCGGCGGACGCGACCTTCGACGGCTGGTGGCCCGTCGACGACTCCGCGTTTTGCGAGTTCACGACGAAGGGCATTCCGTGGAGCCTCGCGCAGCTCCTCGACGACCGCGACGGGCACGACTTCGGGCCGACGTTCGCGGGCGGCGTGTTCTGCCACTCCTTCCTCGGCCCGCACGACTACCACCGCCAGCACGCGCCCGTCGCGGGCACGGTCGTCGAGGCGCGCACGATCGAGGGCCTCTGCTACCTCGAGGTCGACGTCGTCCAGGACGGGACGTTCAGCGGGCAGCCGCGCCTCAACATGCGGCGCAAGCTGAACCCCATCGTCGCCGCACCGACGGACGGGGGGCCCCAGGCCCCGAACAGCGCGGGCTACCAGTTCATCCAGGCGCGCGCGCTCGTTCTCATCGACAGCCCCGACCTCGGCCTCGTCGCGGTGCTCCCGATCGGGATGGCGCAGGTGTCGTCGGTCAAGCTGAGCGTGCAGGCGGGCGACATCGTCGACAAGGGCCAGGAGATCTCGTGCTTCCAGTTCGGCGGCTCGGACATCGTCATGGTCTTCCAGAAGGGCGCGAACGTGGAGTTCGTCGCGCAGACCGACGTGCACTACGCGTTTGGGAAGCAGGTCGCACGGGCCGCCCCGCCTCGCAAGTGACGAGTGGTGAGTTATATCCCAGGCGGTCCCTATTCCGCCCGCGCGCGAGTCATTCGCTGACAGGCCGCTGTAGAGCTCGCAGCATCAGCGACCATTCGTGCAGGGTCTCACGGAGGCCCGTCTAAGTTCTTGAGAATGATTCCAGAGATCCCTTAGCCGTGTCTGTGCGTCTGAAACTGTGTACAGAGATATGAGGTTCGAATGCGATGTGTCTCCGCCCCATTAGTGCAGGTCCATGGTTTGGGATGCGTTGTGGTGAGTAGTTAGTAGTGGATCCATGCAGCCTGGTATGGGGAACCCCTTCTGCAAAGTTGTACTTCCTATTGGCCACCTGAGACTGTACACGTTCAAGTGTAAATTGTACCGTTGAGGTGGCAGGGAAATCGGGGGAAAGTGCTTTGGCACTCAGGGCGAAGCAAAAAATGAGTCGATTCAGGATCGAACTGAAGACCTTCTGTGTGTTAGACAGATGCGATAACCAACTACGCCACCGACCCGTGAGCCCTTGCTGCTGCCTAAGAATACGGTATGTTGCAAGATGAGCAGGTCCACGACGCGACCATGTGACGGGCGCGTCGGTACGCGTTGTGGGCGGTTGTTTGTGGGGATATCGGAGAGCAAGTCGAACATGGATCGAACGCCGCAGCCGTCATCCCTCCCCTCCCGCTCCTTCAACACTCCTTTCCCTTTCTCTCCCTCCGCCCACCACTCAGCCCCCCCCGCGCTCTCCCACGCCAGCAACCAGCCAACCGTCAACCACCATGGGCTTTCTCAAGCGGTTCCTTTCCCTCGGCAGCTCCAAGTCCAGAAGGAACAAGAAGAAACAGAACGCGTCCCATGCAAAGGACGTTGTCGACGCCGAGGGGCGCATCCTCCGTCAGACAGAACGGGAACAGGACCCTGATACGAGCGTGAACAAACTCCTCCGCTCTTCGTCCACCAAGTTCTCAGTCATGTCTGAGATCGACTATACCTCCTTGCCCCCTCCGCGTGAGTGTCGTCTGTGTTCCTGATACACGCAGCTAATGACCGTTAGATTTTTCAGCACTTCCTATCGGCCGCAGTCCAAGCACGCCCTCGCTTTCTCCTTCGCCCTCCATGCTCACCGTCGCCACGACGCCTGGCGTGAAGCGGAGTGGGACGTACGTTGTCAAGGTTCACGAACGAACGACGCACTCCCGCACCGACTTCCCCCGCGCAGACCCCCCTCCATCCCCCATCAAGCAAATCCGAACCACGGAACCGAAGACGCCTCATCAAGACACAGGTGATACCGACGACGACGATCACGAAGGCAAACCTGGCGCTCCTCGTTTGAAGGAGGTCAACTTCACCCCCAGGGATAACTCCCGCATCTATGCCCTACGGAGGGACCCCTCTGTCGTTAGCCTTTTGAATATGTACGACGACAACGGCTGCCTCGATGTCCATGCGTTTGCTAGTACACCTCCGACTCCTGCTCCTATCTCTACTCAGAGCGAGGGACAGCAGCCTCGCCAGAGGACTGGATCTACTCTCAGACAACTCCTCGGTGAACCCCAGCCTGTCTTCATTGAGACTACCCACGAGGGTGATATCTCTTGGGCAGAACGATTCTTAGAGTGAGTCCGAGCTTCGACTCCCGGAAGTCCGCATAATTGATGAACGTACAGCGAACAACTTCACGACGACTCCGCTCTGTCTTCCCCTGCCTCGATGGCTCTCGAGACACCCAAAGACAATCTCTTCTCTGACAATCTTTCGGCACCACGCGTCGCACAAGCCGACACTACTCTCTCTTCTATAGGCGGTGAATCCAGCATCAACTACCCCGCTATCTCCTCCTTGGAGGTTGAAGTCAGCGGAACGGAGGAAAACATTCCCATCGAGATCGCTCCCGCTCCTAAGCCGGTACTCGAACCGAAGACCCCACAACGCGCATCCGAGGTCTTCGGCTTCCTGAGCCGTCGCAACACCGTCATCGTGAAGGAACGCGACCTCCCAGAAATCCCTCAGGACCTCTCTTCTTCGAAGGCAGGCGCTCACCCGTACGGCGCTGATGCCACCTCAAATCACGACACTTCCCTCGATGCGCCCCACGACGCGATACATTCTGCCAACACCAGCCACTCTGCATCGAACACCTCCAGCGACGCCCCCTCCAACCTCTCCCATGCGCAGATTCACACTGCGACTATGACAAAGCTCTCAAGCGCTTTCGCTGCTTCCACGCTTTCACTCAACCTCTTGACCTCCGGTGACGAAGAGGCCGGGGTCCCCACGCCTGATGTAAGCGATAACCTCACGCACGACGCAGACGCCTATGCAGGCCCCGTCGTCAAGACTCTCACCGACATCCCTCATAACACAACTGGCAACTACGGTCCACGACACCATCTCACCGGTTCTTCAGTATCGAGCAGCAGTACCATGAAACTTCCTCCCAGCAAGATCCCACGTGGACCTCGCCCGCGCCCGCTCTCCGTGAGCAAGGTAGACGAACTATCTCCTCAGGACCCTCCCACGCACTCCGTCAGCACAATAGACAAGCTCGACAAGCTTCTATCATCCGCTGAGCTCCCGGCTTCGCGTAGTGTCAACCGCGAAGCGTTTACCAACATCCCACAACGCCTTTCACGCCGTGGTGGCTCTCGCTCTACCGAATCCGCAAGCGACCGCGAGGATGCGTATATACACGACATCGAGGCGGTCAAGACCCCGGGCCCTTCTACCTCTCACTCTCGGAAACGGTCCACGAAACCCGAACGCCTCGTGCAGACCCTCGGCAAGGAGAACACGCCGAGTCCGCCGCGCGCGGTACACACCCCGGGTGCGGGTCGCTTCGGCTTTGCGACACCCTCCCGCGCACGCACATTTGCTGGGCATCTCTTGGGGCGCGACGGTATGCAGGACCCGCCTTCGCCCGCGTCGAGCTCGGAGCTATCGCCAGTAGGACAGGACATGATGAACAACCTGCGGCAACAGCGCATGCACGCGCGCCAGGTTGGACGGCGGAAGGGGATTTGGGTACGTGAGTAGCAGGCTGGCTGCTCTGATGGACGATGTCGATACGTACTCGATGATGGATGTGTAGTATTTTATGCCTGGGTTCTATGAGTTCGCGAACCTGACGGTGTTGGTGTGTTGTATTCTCGGTTTACGCTCTTCTGTCCTAGTGGCATGCGTTGCGGTTGACAGTCTGACCCCTCTATCTCTTGATCGTATAATATTCAGTGCATGAGCTGCAGTCTGAGTAACCATTGCAAAATGCTGTGCGTGTGTCGAGGCCGGAGACAAAGGAGATAGTTCGTGTTGTTCTGCGGAGCTGCGGAAGCGCCGGCCGCCTGGACCAGGAAACCGGATTCGGCCACAACACTGCCACAGCTGCCACACACCCTCCTGCCTCCCCCCGCCCGTCTCCAACCTCCCTCCTCCTTCTTCCCCCTCTTCCCCCTACTTCCTCCCCCCACTCTCCCCTCCAGCTCCTCGCTGTTTCTCACATCTCATCAGTCTACTCCTCAAGCACTCTCAGCGCTCTTCATACCCATCTTATTCTCTGGTCACTTGAATGGCAGACTCAGCGTCTCATCGCCTCGACCTCCGCGTCGGTGGCAAGTACAGGTTGGGCAAGAAGATCGGTTCTGGCTCTTTCGGTGCGTGCCAGAGACGCTCTCTTTTAGTGCGATGGTGCTGATGGCCCTACTCCTCGTGCAGGTGACATCTACCTCGGAATCAACATCATCTCCGGGGAGGAAGTCGCCATCAAGCTCGAGTCGGTCAAGGCCAAGCACCCGCAGCTTGAGTACGAGTCCAAGGTCCTGAAGACGCTTGCAGGAGGCGTCGGTGTAACTTTCGTCCGTTGGTACGGTACGGAGTGCGACTACAATGCGATGGTCATCGATCTCCTCGGGCCTTCTCTAGAAGACCTCTTCAACTTCTGCCACCGCAAGCTTAGCCTCAAGACGGTGCTGCTTCTGGCTGATCAGCTCGTGCGTATCCTTCTCTAGCCGTCGTCTCTTCTCGACCTTTCAAGTCTGTTTGTCTGACCCGCCACGTCATTGTAGATCTCCCGCATCGAATACGTGCACTCTCGCAACTTCATCCACCGCGATATTAAGCCGGATAACTTCCTCATGGGCATAGGCAAGCGCGGCAACCAGGTCAACATCATTGATTTCGGCCTTGCGAAGAAGTACCGCGACCCCAAGACGCACCTCCACATCCCCTACAGGGAGAACAAGAACCTCACGGGCACCGCCCGGTACACGTCAATCAACACGCACTTGGGCGTGGAACAGGCGCGGCGGGACGACCTCGAGTCACTTGCTTACGTACTCATGTACTTCCTCCGCGGTTCGCTTCCGTGGCAAGGCCTCAAGGCCGCGACGAAGAAACAGAAGTACGACCGGATCATGGAGAAGAAGATGACCACGCCGACCGACCTGCTGTGCCGCGGGTTCCCCAACGAGTTTGGCATCTTCCTCAACTACACCCGTGCGCTGCGCTTCGACGACAAGCCCGACTATTCGTACCTGCGCAAGCTCTTCCGCGACCTCTTCGTCCGCGAGGGATACCAGTACGACTACGTGTTCGACTGGAGCATGCAGCGCGCCATGGAGGAGGGCGCCAGCTCGAGCAACAAGGCCACGGCCGGCCGCCGCAAGGTGCTTCAGGAGGAAGACGAGCACCGCGCGAGCGACAGAATGTGAGTATCCAGCATTACGAAGAATCGCCATTGCTCTTACTTACGTGTTTCAGGCTGCGCTCTCATACTCGCCAAGCGCAGGCTGGTGCCGTCCCCGGGACTGTCGGTCAACGCGCCACCCGCCAACGTGACGATCAGTGGTGAACGCTTCCCTTGAGCAAGCAGGGAAGACGCCGTCATAGCACGTCCGGGTCCAGCCGAGCTTGGGGGCGGAGGGTTGATGTCGTTGGGTGCGCTCGGTTTGGTTCGCTTCCATCCGTTTGGAAGGCCTCGGAACTCGGATTGTCTTTGGTCCCCCGCGGACGGGGTGACTCGGTGGATCGCTGGTCGTGGGGGGACGTAACGGGAGTACGACGTGCGCAGGTCGACGGTCGCTTGCAAGTGCGGCCTTCTAGCCCATTCGACCCTCGTACTGTGGCATTCCGCCCGCCGAAGGGGCCCCTTCCCTTTCTCCCGCCGGCCAGACAAGTTTCTCGCCCATTCTCCCGATTCACGACTGGGTGCTTGCGCCAAGATCGCGCACCCGACACACACGATGTTGCCTCCCATATCCCCTATCTCAGTACGGACGCTCTCTCCTTCCACGTCATCCCGGGTGACCTGCGTATACGCGCAAAGGTTGTCTCGGGTGACCTCATTCCCCCTCGCCATCGATATCGTCCTCTCGCGCCGTACTCCATGATGCAATGCTTCATTCTCATGGCCCACATTCCATTATATCGCACGCATCATCACGCCTTCATCCACGTTCTCCCTGTGTATATTCCCCACCATCCCTTTTGTGTCGGCATCCCCTTCTGTAGGACCACCCTGCGCTCCGTGCGCCCATCCTCTCGTTAATATTTCTCCCGGTTCTCTCCTCTTTCTCTCTTCCTCGTCGTCATCGTCATCTTCTCATGCCTCGTATTCGCCTACTTATGGCTGCTGGTTCTCTGGTTTCCTCTCATCCTCCACCTCTTCGGTGCCCGCTACCATTCGGCCGGGACCCGTCGAGGGCGAGCTGGAAGAGAGAGGGCGCCGCGGCCAGTGGAGGTGGTGGTGGTTGAGGTCGGGTCGGGTCCGCCGAGTCGGAGTCGGCGGGGCTGCGAACGCCGAGTCGGGACGACTGCGAGCTGGAGCTTGTGGTCGGGTCCCTTGCGGTGGCAGGTGGGAGGAGGACGCAGGTGCGGTGCGGGGTTAGACGGGACTAGCGGTAGTAGTCGGACGCGGCGTCGTCGTACACGTTGTATCAGTATTGTGCAGGTGCATACATCCGTATCACATCCTACCCATACACTCGTGGTACCCGATATACCCCTCTTGCAGTGTTGCGGAGCTATAACATCCCTTGGGCTTGTCTTTGACACCGTGAATTTTGCAGTAAGGCCGCAGCACTTCCAGAGCTGAGGTATGCAATAGACTACTCGGATAGCTCAGGGCGACCGCAAAACAGGTTTTTGCTCTCTCCTGGGGAGGTACATAGTGATATATAGCTGATACAAAGGGCATGGATACATGTAGCATAGATAATGAATAACTATATGACCCCCTCGTGTTGTATAGGTTGCAGGCAACGTTTCACCTCACAACGACTCAGACGTCGTTAGGTGGCACATCCATCACCACCCTTCCTCAATACGTCGCCGCTTGCGGGCAGCCTGGTCGTACTCCGCGAACCCAACGCGCTCGACCGCACGGTACTTCACCGCGAGCCTGTGGAACGCCGGCGCGGGGACCGTCTCCATCTCCTCGACCCAGCCGTAGTCGAGCGGCGCCTGGCCGCGGCGCAGGATCGCGCGTTCCGCCTCGTGCACGTACGTCGCGATCCCCGCGTGCGCCGCGAGGAGGTACGCGCGGAGGAGCGCAGGGTAGCTCCCGTGGAGGAACGCGCCCCGGAGCGTGCGCAGCGCGAGCGCCATCTCGTACTTCTCCGCCGCGGCGGTCGCGGCGCAGATGTCGCGCAGGGAGTGTGCCGGGCTGAGGCACGGCCGCTGGACGGGGTAGCAGAGCTCGAGCACGGTGGAGAGGGTCCGGCTGGGCTCGTCGAACTCGAGGATCGGGAGGGCTTCGGCGTTACCGTGGTCCAGCTTGAGGAGTCGGTCGCGCAGGACGGGCGAGGCGGCGGCGAGGACCGCTTTGTGCGAGAGGAGCGCCGCGCCGTGCGAGGCCCGACACACCACGTCCACGAACGGCCGCTCCTCGAGCGTCAACGTCCCCGTCTCCAGCTGTGGCAAACAGGACCACCTGGTCTCCGGCACGGCGTGCGCGGGGTTCGGGACCGTGAAGCAGAACGACTCGTCCTCCTCGCCGTCCCCGCCGTCGGTCGCGACGTACTTGAGCAGGCGGAAGTACTGTCCCGCGGTGACCAGGCGCAGCAGCGCGGGCTCGTCGTCCGGCATGCCCGTGCCGCACAGCGTGAGCGCGGCGTCGATCGCCTCGTCGTGCAACCCCAGACTGCACGCGATCGCCCACGCCTGAAGCGGCCTTGTGCGCATGATGAGCCGGAGCGTCCTCCGCATCAGCGCGGCGGCCTCCTCCATCTCGTACTTCAGCGCGGCGGCGAGCACGCGCCGGACGAGGTCCGGGTCCTGCACGTCGGGGTCGGGCACGGGGTAGCACAGGCGGAGGAGGCAGTCGAGCGCGGCGCTGTCCTCCTCGAGGCGCACGACGGGCGTGTCGCCCACGTAGTCGGCACTGTCGTCGTCAGCGGCGCCGGGAGCGCGCGGCGGCTGCGGGAGCGCGAACATGTCGGCGAAGACGTGCGAGGCCTCGGCGACGATGATGCTGTGCACGCGGAAGTGCACGCCGTTGCTGCTCTGGAGGATGGTGTCCGCGACGGGGTTGTCGAACGGGGCGCGGGCGCGACCGCCGTGGAATGGTTGCGGGGTAGCCATGGCTCAGGGCCTTCGAATACGCGGCTCGGCCCTGCTTACGATCCTGGAGGTCGTTTGGTGAGATACTGCTCTGGTGGAAAAGGGGAGTTGCAACGTGCTGACCGCTACTGGCGTTTCAAGTTCTACAACTCGGTTACTGCAGCAACCACACACCGCCGTGTTGACGGGGGGAGAGTAAGCGGTTGCATTTGCAGTCGAGACCCGACATCTGGAGCAAAAGAGCCCCTGTAAAGTTTTCAGCACCCCAGACGCATTTTTGAGACGAGTCGATCGGTGGCCGCCAGCATCCGCGCGCAACTCCTCTCAAGTCTCTACGCACGGCCCGAGGTCCGATTGTTGTTTGACACTGCTTGGCTGCGTTGTGGCACTGAGCGCGTCTTGCGGAAGTTCCGATGACTACAAGCCGATATCGAACACCCTTCGAGGTACTGTATACGGTATACCCTTGCAAGCGGTATCACTAACGATGTGGCGGAATAGGTATGGTCATTGTGTGGTATGCTAAATTGCTACGAGTACATGTTTATAGTGGAGAGAGAGAGGGCCCAGGGGAATCACAACATCTAGGTATGTCTATGTCAGCGAGAAATCAGAGAACCCTATGCAAAGCAGCTTGTGTCCGAGCACGATCACCAGAGAGAAAGCAACACAACACCGCCGTCGAATAGCGCGTTTTCATACCTCAACGCCTCACGCCTCCACCGCGCACGCCCGCACGACCGCGTCCTCGCACGCCCTGTACGTCTCGACCAGTCCCGCATACACGCGCTCGCGCTCCCACTTCGGCTCCGCGACGCACCGCGCGCGTGCCGTCTCGCCCGCGCCGTCCATCGCGCGCATCTCCTCGAACGTGCCCGCGCCGCCGTTCTGCGCGCGCCACCACGCGTAGCGCGCGAGCTGCGCGCCGCCCTCCGCCGCGCCCTCCTTGCCCGCGACGAACACGCGCATGCCGAACACGTCCGCGGCCGCCTGCTGGATGACCGCGTTCGCGGACGAGCCGCCGCTGAGCATGAGCCGCTGCAGCGGCGGCGCATCCGGCGGGAGGATCGCGGTGATGCGCGAGCGGATGGAGAGGAACTGCGACTCGAGGATTGCACGCGGATGTGCGTCCGCTGGCATCTCGGACTCGGATATTGAGGAGATGGAAGTTGTGGAGGGGATAGTCGTGAAGAAGAAGTTGCCCTGCACGTTGGGAGGGATAATTTCAGGGAGGGGGAAGTAGAACCCCATGAGGCCGTCGTTGCCAACGGGACGCGCTTCGACGAGTTCGTTGAACCGTGTCCAGTGTCCGTCGGCATGCTGGTCCCGGACTTGCTCACGCGCCAGTGCACCGTTCTTGTAGCAGAGCATCGCTATATGCGCATCGGGTGTTGTCGGGTGCGTGAGCAGGTGCGAGGTCGTGAAACGCTTCGGCGCGGTCTCGGCAGGGGGAATAGAGAGGAGGAAGGTCGTGGAGGTGCCGAGGGACAGGATCGCATCACCTGGGGTGGAGAGTGCGATGACCGTCGCGGGGTTGTCGCCGGTGAACGGCGCGATGCCGCAGTCTGAATAGTCGTCCGTGTGAGTAACAGCTAATCATGGATGCGAACAAATCTTACCTGGGTTGAAGCCCCAACGCTGCACCCAGTACGGGCTGATCTTGCCCAGGAACGTGCCGCCGGGCGCAGGCTCGGGGCCGATCTTCTCGCGCAGCTCCGGCCCGCCGGCGGCTTCAAGCAGGCGGTCGTCCCACTCGCACGTCAGGACATTCATGAGGTTCATGCCACTCGCATCCGAGACTTCGATGGGTGCGATGGAGCCTAGGAATAGCGAAGGCATGAACGAAGACACGAGCGAGATCCGGGCCGTCGCGCGATATGCCTCCGGGTCTGTTCGGCGGATCTGCGGGCGTAAATATGGCAGTCAGCATCGGGACTCGGGAGCGCGACGACGGAAGCCATTCAAGCACAGCCAACAAGCGCTACGGAATTGTGCGTGCGCGCGAACCCCGGGGAAAGTCAAAAGTATGCAGTGGAGAAGCAGCAGGCTGAAGGCGGAACGGGGGCGTGGAATGCATCACAGCGGGAAGGGAGCTCGGGCTTTACCTTGGCAATTTGTGTACCGGTGAAACGCTCGTATGCTCTGCTGCCCGTGAGGTCCGCGAGAGCTTGTGCGCCCCCGACGGCAGCCTCGAGCTCACGGCATTCGCGCGTGGTCGAGGAGTCTTGCCAGATGGGAGCGCGCTGAATCGAGAAGGCGGCAGGTGTGAGCTGCTCGGCGAGCGGACGCGTGGAGTCGAGAGATGCTAGCAGGTTCTCAGCTTGCGATGACCAGTAGACAGAACCGTGTTGCTGCAAAAGGCGCGCGGTCAGCTACATTCTGCGCGTAAGATCACAGGGTGTATCACCTGGCCATCGCCTGAGATGCCGGCAATACGAGAAAAGTCGACGCCCGCTGCGCGCATGCGCTCCAGGATGAGGTCGTACGCGTCGAGCCACATGCCGACTGGCGAAGTGACCTCGCCGGGGCCGGGCCCACGGATGGCACCATTGGTGGTGCCGTACGAAGGGAGGTCGCGGTCGAAGTGCACGGCAGACTCGTGTACGGGTGCACCGTCCTCGTCGACGAGGACGGCCTTGAGTCCCTGCGTAGAAAGATCGAGGCCGAGGAAGAGGGGATCGTCGATGTTTGCGGACATCGCAGATGAAGGGGAGTGAGATTCACGGAGATGGATGGGGTGATCAGGGAGGATGGGGGAGATGGAGATGGGAAGGAGATGGGTAGGGGGTTTCGTGCTGACGCGCAGAGGCCATGGGGAAGAATTTATAGGCTTGCTTGGGAGATGGGAGGGCCAGGTGGGAGGCGAGAGTGACAGAGACGCGAGCGGATGGCCCAATGACCACCGCCCGAGCCAGGACACGCCCCGGCCCGGCGCACCCGTGCACTGCAGCAGAACGGTCTGGGCTGCCCCGCGTCTTTCCCCGCAATCCCCACGGAACGCCCCTCGGCGAAACCCCGGCCTCGGCCGCCGTTCCCCGTATAATTCGGAGCTCGACGCTCGCTCAGTCTCTTCCTCCCACCTTATGAATCAATGATACTAATTGTCGGCATAGCTCGCGATTGCAGTGCACGTTACAAGCCTTGGAATCTCCTCCAGCACGTACGAATCCCTGAGCTCCCCCGTACACCGATCAGGACCTCCGAACGGAGTACCAAAGTCGAGCTACTCTGACAGCTTTGAAAGACCGCGACGTACACACAACAAGTTCTCGAACGACAGGCGAAATCTACGTATGGCACGACACGTACATACTTGGGATGACCTCAAAGCTCATCGCCGACGGACGCGTTAGAGGTCCGTGGATCTATCGCAATTCTGCTTCAGGTCTTACTCGAACCAGCCTGGGACGTCTGGATAGGCAACTTTGGTACGACGGGCATGATTCATGACTTTTCACGGCCTTGTACTGAGAAGACTCCATGAATTCACTCCACGCACCGTCCCGCACGTCAGGGAAGCGGGACAGCTGCAACACGAGGTGAGTGCCAGTGGTCGTTGCTCCACTATCTCTCATGCGAAGGACTCCACACCTACGTAGTACAGCTGGGAGGTGCCGCAATCCGTACGTGAGCGGCGACTGCCGGGACATAAGACGTCTTACCCGACCAGCCCTCCCGCACTGCGCATATGCGGCGACCTAATCCAAGGACCGGGAACTAGGAAGCCAAGCGGTCGGTGACTTTCGCCTGAACACAAGGCCGGGGAGCAGCGCTGGTGGAGTCGTCTCGGATTTTCAAAGCCTCTCGATGAGCCTGAGCCTGCCTGAGCCAATACAACAGTGCCCCCCGTTCTTCGACGTCATCGGTCGCCGAGGTGTCGGTGGGTCAAGCTGGGAGCTCCCCTCGCCTGGTGTGCACATGGTGACGCGGGTGCGCAAATCACCATGCGATGTATAGACTCCAAGTCGTATGCATTCGTTCACTGCCTTCTTGCAGGTAGCAGTTCGAGATGCTCAAAGTCTAGCGTGCAGCACTAAGTACTGAAGCTTCCAGCTGCAAGTTCGACCTCCTCAACGTGCGCAGTTGCACGTCCTCGTGCGTACGAATGCCAAACGCGAGTGGGACCTGGGCCCTTCTGTCTTGCCGCAACGCTCACCAGCGTTAGATTGCCCATGACAACTCAAGACGCCGCCCGAGTTGCTATTACCCGGACGTTGGCTCCCGAATCGCTTCTTCGTCCGCAAGCTGGGACTGGCATGATTGGAGTTGGGGATTGAGGCACGTATAATTAGGTGGGATCCCCACCGATTGGCATTTGCAGCAGCGTACAACTCCCCCCATAACGATACTTGCCTCGACCCCAACAATCCCATGTCCGACTCTTCTGTGTTCGACCCTCGCGACTGCAGCCCCTCCATTCCCTCCTGGGCCGCCTGGCCGCCGCTGCCCAATGCCCCCGTCGATGGTGAAGAAGGAACTGATGCATTCTCCCGGGCGAGGCACCATGATATCGAAGTGTTGACGCCTCCTGTGAGTGTGCCCTACATTGCATTGTTGCCGTCTTCGTACTTATGTTGACTGCCATCGCTCTATTAGAGCTCAGACATCGAATTTGTCTCATCGGAGGAAGGTCATACCTGGGCCCATAACGTTCCGGACGAGGTCGCCGTTATATCCGTCTCGACGACCTTCCATGCAGTTGCCAGCCTCTTATCCACCCCGCCGGACCTCACGCTCATCTCCTCCGACGGCGTCCTCTTCTACATCCACATTGCACAGATGCTCAAGGTGTCTTCCAACCAATTCAACGACATCATCTCCCCCGAGCCGTCGCGATACGATCGTGTCAATGGCGCCGCGTGCGTCTCCGATACCGCCGTAGTGCTCAACGTCGTCCTGCACGCCGCATACGACCGGTCGTGCGCGCACTACAACCCTTCCTTGGACACACTCGTGGCCGCGGTCGACGCGATGCCCTCCTACGGCATGTCCCCGAAGGTGCACATCGCGTCGCTCTTCCACCTAATCCTGAACCAGGCGCCGATGCAGCCCCTGAACGCCTATGCGCTCGCCGCGCGGCACGACCTCTTTGAGCTCGCGAAGTCGCTGTCCAGCAACCTGCTGTCCCTCCCGCTCGACGCGTTTACAGATGAGCTGGCGCGCACGATCGACGCCCGATACCTCAGCCAGCTCTTCCTCCTGCACATCCGGCTCCTCAACACACTCAAGGAGCTCCTGCGACCGCCGCCGCAGCTGCACGCGTGCACCCCCGAGTGCGACTTCGCGGAGCAGAAGAAGCTCTCGAAGGCGTGGGTGATGGCTGCGGCCTACCTGGCGTGGGACGCCCGAGCTGGTATGTACTGCGCGCGCTGTTTTGCGGTGCGAGTCTGCTGCAAGATACTGACGGAACCTGGCGCTCGTGTGCAAAGATATCTCCCCGAGTGTGATCGAGGGCGCCCTCTCGTCGCTCGCGAAGTACCTCGGATGCGGACTGTGTCGGAAAGGCCTCGCAGCCCGGATCAAAGACCTCCTCGCCCAGTGGTCGATGGTGAAGGTGCGTGGATGCGGGAGATTTTCTCCTCGCTGGTCGCTGACGCGTATGTTTGTGTGTTCCCGCTTGCAGCGGACGATCTGAGCTGCAGCTGCCTATGATGGCTGAGACGTTGTTGTGTACTTCTATTCTGCTTGCCTGTGTATCATAGCTTCCGCGGCGCGTGCTCCCCTCCGTCTGGGCGGGCCCGCCCCACTATATGTATCATGTAGTACCAGCACCATCCGCTGCAGAGTTTCCCTTCTTCCTGGTCCGAGTCCTCCTGTCGGCCGTGGAGTGCTGGAAGACCGCTTCGCTCACCGATATTGCAGCCCAGCGCGAGAGTTGCCATTGTCGAGAGGTTGTAAATCATGCTTCCAATGAACTCAGGGGCTACGTACAGCTGAGAGAGGAGGCCTAGGACTTGCGCGCTGAGAGAACGCCAGCGCGGCGGCCAAGTTGTTCTCGAATCTCGAGTGGTCCGAGCGCTACAGCTGGACCGGATCTCCGGAGCCTTGTGCCGACCTTGATCATATTGTCGATTCCATCCCATCTCTTTCTGGCCAAGTAAGTGCAAGTACTAGGAACGGTGTCCATTGAACCCGCCCGGCCCTCCGACTGAGCACCTTGAGACTGCGAAGCCTTCACCTCAACGTAAAACGATCAGGAGCATATCCCAGCCCGAGTCGACGAAATGCTAGCCGCAATCTGCTTGTAGGCGTCAATGTGACCCAACTCCGAAAGCGACCTTCGCAGAAGGCGTTCGGAAATTACGGACAACTTCCAGGCGAGTACAGCACAATGCCCCTTTTTCCACGCTAACGCGTAGCTTCAAGTACGTGACAGACTGGAAATGTGAAAGGGACGTATGTTTAGTCCTAAATACCCCCAGATTTTCGGGAATTCTCTATTCCAGGAGGTCTCGTCGACTGGCCCGTATGCACGCGGTACGTCGGTCGAACGGGAGGCTTTGTCTACGCTGATGTGTTCTGGCGGTCGCAGGCATGTCCGGCAAATCATGTCTCGCCTTTCCGCGGAAACGGGCCGTGGCTTCGTGCTTGAAGGTGAGGGGGAAACCAGGCACTCTTATCGTATTCAACTACGGCATCGGCCACCCTATAGTTGGCTGCGGTGCTCAAACCAACGACCGGGAACTAGGAAGCCAATTAGTCGGTCAACTCCGCCTGAACACAAGGCCGAGGTGCAGTGGCAGTGGTGACATCGTACCGGGCATTTGAAGGCACCGTGCTGCCCAAGCCCGGCGCATGCAAGGCGGTCCAGTGCCGTTCCTGCCGCTACCCCGACCCATGAGAGCTCGTTGCTTGCGCCTGGCAGCCACTCGAGGGCTGAAGCCATACAAACTTCCCTTGACCAGGCTTATGGGCACACAGAGAGGTAGGTACATTGCTTCCATGCGGACGGCCTCGTTCACAATTAGGAATCTAGTCAGGGGTAAAATGGAAGACGAAAATCGACCGGTCCAGCGCGGAACATCGACCCGACTGTCACAGCCAGGCGAAGGCATGTATGCTCACGAGACTTCCAATTCTTGCCCTTCGCCTTCCTGTCTAGATCGCCGTATTCGCCTGTGCTAGGCTCTTGAAGACACATAGAATCTGTCGTCCAAGATCCTGTTTCCCGGACGTTGGCCCCCGAACCCAATTCGCCGACCGAGAGCTGGGACGCGTAGGGATATGTATGTATGAAGCCGCCGCATATATAAGGTGGGATATTCTCTCAGCAATTTTCACCGCGGCGCACATTCTCCCCCCGAACGATAGCCTCCTCTCTGTGCAAAACTATGACTCCCGACTGCGCTGTGCCCGATTCTCAGACTTCCGGCACCTCGGCGTCCCCTTGGTCCACCTGGCCAACGCCGCCCGAAGCCCACACGGTTGGAGACGAAGGATCAGATGTATCTACCCGCGCACAGCAACATGCTTTGCTCTATGGCTTATTGTCGCCTCCCGTGAGTTCATCATCTGGTGAATGCCTCCTACCGTCGTAAACCCACATGGTTGCTTTAGAGCTCTGACGTCGATCCCGCCTCAGGAGAGGACTATCCCTGGCACAATATCATTCCCGACGAGAACACCGTCGTATCGGTGTCGACGACGTTCCATGCCGCGGCGAGCCTCTTACCGGCACCAACGGACCTGGCGCTGATATCCTCCGACGGCATCTTCTTCCATGTCCACACCACGCAATTGCGCAGCGTGTCTTCCAATGACTTCAACAACCTCATCCCTTCCGATACGGTGCGTTTTGACGGTATCAACGGTATTGCGTGTGCCAGCGATACCGCCATGGTGCTCAACGTGATCCTACACTGTGTATACAACATGTCGTGCGCGCGATACAAGCCCAAGCTGGACACGCTCGTGTCCGCGGTCGACGCGATGCCCGCCTACGGCATGCCCGTGGAGACACACGTTAGGTCGCTCTTCAGCCTTATTCTCAACCAGGCCCCCATGCAGCCCCTCGACGTCTATGCGCTCGCCGCGCGGCACGAGATTCCGGAGCTCGCGAAGGCCGTTTCCAGCCACCTGCTCTCCTTCCCGCTGGACTCCTTCACGGACGATCTCGCGGGCACGATCAAGCCGGATTACTTGAACCGACTTTTCCTCCTCCACATCAGACTCGTGGATACGCTCAAGACGCTCCTGCGCGCCCCGCCTACGTTCCATTCGAGCACGCCAGAGTGCGACTTCGCAGGGCAGAAGAAGCTGACGAACGCGTGGGTGCTCGCTGCGTCGTCTCTGACGTGGAACGCTCGTGCTGGTACGTGCCGTCGCTCGCACGATGTAGAGGTTTCCCTGACCGGGCTCGGGGCCTTCATTTTCAGACGTGTCCCCGGGTATGATAGAGGGCACGCTGCTATCGCTCGCGCTGCACCTCGAGTGTGAAATGTGCCAGAAAGGCCTCACAGACCGGGTAAAAGACATCGTCGCTCGGTGGTCAATGGTAGAGGTTCGCGGCCACAAACACTCTGCTACATACCACTTGCTAATTACTGAGCCTTCTTTCTCTACTTGCAGCGGACGATTTGAGGGGCAGCGGTATGACGGTGAGGTTGTTCTTCAAGGTGCTTTCCTTCTGGGGTTTCGAGTCGTTTCCTGGGTATAAGATGACCATGTATGCATCACCAGTATTTATCTCTAGGACCGAGGTCTTTTGTATACATCCTATCTAGCAGCTGTGAGACGTAGTACCGCCCACGCGCCGCTCCAGCTTGAAGTTCAAGCGTTTGAAGAGCGAGACCGCGATCACGTGAACGAACCGCGTCGCGCGTTTGTTTTGGACGCGGTCTTGAACTACTCACTCGCTCACGCCCACCACCTCCGTCCACACCAGACTCTCCGCCGCGTCACCCCTTCTGAATTCCACGCAGCTCCTTGCGAGGCACCTTCATCTCATTCATACCGCCTGCACGCCATGGCTCCCACCGCCATGGTCATGCAGAACTCGGACAAGCTCGAGGCGGCCCGCGCCCTCAAAGCTAAGCTCGATGCGGCCAAACTACATATCGCCGAAGACCAGAACCGCTTTGACACGCTACAGAGCGCGCTTGCAAAGGACCCTGGACTCGTGTCGGAGGGTGTGGCGGGCACTACGGATCCGGCTATCGTCGCGGCGGAGGTCGCGTCGCAGATCGTATGTCCTCTATGCCGTCCCTTCCTCTCCCAAAGCCGTGTCTTCAAAACGTATACTCATGGCGCAACCCTCCATCTTATAGTCTTTCCTACGCAACTTGAAGTTCCAATACCTGGAACAGAAGGCCAAAGACCAGTATGTCAAGACGATCGTCAGCGATGAGGCGCCAAGTATCAATGCGGAGGACAACGAGCTGCTCCGCGTCGAGAATGAACACAAGAAGGAGATACTCTCCGCGGCCAAAGCCCGGTTGGCGGAGAAGTACAGCGACGTGCGTACATTAGCTCCCCTGGTTGAACAAGGTATGTCCCCATTGCCCGGCGACACCGCTATACGCGCAGGCTCTCATGTCGCAATCTCTGTTCTTGCACTAGACTACAACAAGGCGCACGCGCTCACACAAGAAGCTGCTGCACTCGCGAGCAAGATTCTCGACGCCCGACTCACCCTCACGCGGCTGCGCCAGGCGCATCCCCACCCGCGCCTGACGATCCCCGCCGCGAACGCCCAGCTCGACGCGCAGGTCGCGGAGATGCAGGAACTCGACGACGAGCTGCAGCAGGTGAATGAACAGGTTGAAGACGTCAAGGAACGCGTCAAGGCAGGCGCGAGAGAGGTCGAGCGGCTGCGCGTGGAGCGGGCGGACCTCGAGAAGACCGTGAAGGCGGGGCAGGATGAGATTCAGGATGGGCGGGTTGTTGGGTTATATGACTGGTCTGTATATTCTACCTCTTCACGACACGCGAGACTTACAGTATCCTGTCAGGTACACGGCTTCGCTCGCCCTATACCGTGCCCTCATCTCGCTCGAGACTTCTCATTCGGAATCCGAGAACGAGCTCCATCTCACGTACGCGATCACGCCTCGGGGGAGCACCGAACGCAGGAGCATCTTCATCAAACTCCTCTTCTTGCCCAACTCTAGGCAACTGGCCGACGCGCAGGTCGAGGGGCTAGCGGAGGACCCTGGCGATGTCATCGGTGCCCATGTGCAGGCGAACGACGTACCCGGGCTCATCGCTGCAGTGTTGGCAAGAGTGAGGGCAGGTGCCTGATCATGGGCGCAACGCTGGTTGCTTTCAGTCCGGTACGCGATACGCATGACTTCGACGCCTCCTCCAGGTCGCTCACGCGCCATTCACAGACAGGCATCGTCAAGCATTATGTATTGTAGACCGGCATGTATACCAACCGCCGCTCCTGCGTTGCCATCACATCTAGCTTCAACATGGACAAGAGTTGTTGAGCAGCGCTGGCCCGGCTGCAGTGACGTTTGCACTACGGTGGTTTATATAGATAGGGCCTATGACGTGAATACGCAGCGAGGAGCGTATGTCATGGTGGTAGCAGGACAAGTATTGAGGCGAAGGTGCGGGACGACTAGGCGGCCAGAGTGACATTCGTCCCTCCAGAGATACAAGTACAAGACTAGACCAGCTGGAGGCACAACAGAATGTTCAGGATACGGTGCATGTATTGCGATACTATTTGAATCACAACCAGTACATACATGCGGTAGGTAGGAATGTAGGGCAGACATGACCGTACGGACCCCATGGCGGAGCCCGCACTTCTCAGCAGTCGCCCATCCGCCGCTGATTAGACGGCGGATGCCGTTCTTCTTGGCGCGTCACCAGAACCGATGCAGGGTGGGTGCGTTAGCACTGCTCGGGCAGAAAGGCGCCATATGTACGAGGAGAGAAAAAAGTGAGAAGTGAGAGAAGACACATACCCAAGCGCGGTGACAGTTCAGCTGGACGGTAATGCTTGCGGGCTGACTGAGAGAGCAGACGCAGCATGAGACGGCAAACAAAGTAGCATTGCAAGACGTAGGTCATTGCTGTCGAACATCGAGGTCGGGAAGAGGGCGCGTTGCACACCTCGGAAAAAGCTGTAGCATATATACTCAGAGTAGGCGCCGAGGCCAACACAGCCAAACAACGCGGACGCGCTTCAATGTGGATGCGGGCCTCGGCCCTCGAGATCGCGTCCACTGAGTGGTTGCGCTCACGCTGGTAATTAACACTCGTCGGTGGTAGCGAGGCTTCAGCACAGTATGCCCAACTCAAATGCAATGACACCGTTCGACATAAACCAGACAACCCAACTATTGTAAGTGCTGAGCCCACACTTAACTCAGTTGCAAGCCTGGCCCATCAAGCCCGCACTAGCATGGAATCGCGCATTCAGACAGCATGATTCAGAGAGCATCGTTACCATTAGCATCGAAAGCCGTAATACGGTAAATTTTCGTGACAGTAACGTATCTCGTTGCGCACTCGGCACCAGGCCGCCCGCACCCCAACCGCGTATTCTATGGCCAAGGTCTCTATCGAGACAAGCCGCGGACCACTTAGTCGACAGGGCTGTAGGACGTCACGGTAAGAACGCTGCATCACAGATGATTCGGGGAGTGGAGTGCTTACAGGATCTCGTGCTTGGGGTGGACGTGGATCGACGCGTGGTTGGGGACGCCAAGGATGCGCGGGTAGGCGTTCAGGTTCTTGTGCAGCGTAAGCTGGAACACGGACGAGCCGCCTTGGCTGTATACGGGTTCTCGTCAGTACTTGAACACTTGCACCACGCCCGAATTAGGGCAACGTACCGCGCAATGATGACGGAGTACGCGAGGAAGAAGACCCAGATGCGGTACCACCGCTCGCCGTACGTCTCGAGCACCTTCTCCTTGTTGGCCAGCCAGTTCTTGTACCAGCGGTAGATCGTCGCCGAGTAGTGCACGCCGAGCACGTCAATATTCTTGACCTCAAAGCCGGCGGCCTCAACCTGCTTCACGACCCAGCCGAGCGAGCACGACGCGTCCGCACCAGGGAAGATGTACTCGTTCATGAACAGGCCCCAGATGAGATCCTCGTACTGCCAGTGCGGGCGCAGGCCGGCGACCTGGAGGAGGAACACACCGTCGTCGTCGAGGAGGTCGTACACCTGGCGGAGGAAGGACTGGTAGCGACGGATGCCGACGTGCTCAGCCATCTCGAGCGAGACGATCTTGGTGTATGCGCCACGGCCGCTGGGGATGTCACGGTAGTCGAGGCAGAGGATGCGCGCGCGCGAGGGGTCGCCGCCGTTCTTCTTGATGCGGTCGTTACCAAACTGCGTCTGCTTCTTCGCGATGGTGATACCAGTGACATCGCAGCCGTAGTTCTTGTGCGCAAAGGCCGACAGGGTACCCCATCCGCAGCCAATGTCGAGGAGGCGGTCAGTAGGCTGGAGGTTGAGCTACAGGTGGCAGGTCAGCGGCGTGTTCAGTGCAACGTGAAGATGCTAGCTACCTTCTCGCAGACGATAGTGAGCTTGTTGTCCTGGAGCTCCTCGAGCGTCTCCTCGCGGGTAATGTCCGTGACGATGCCAGAGGTGTAGATCATGCGCGGGCCGAGGAACCACTCATAGAAGTCATCGCCCCCTGCAGTGTTACGTGAGTGACGCGTCATGACGCGTGAAAACGCGTGACGTACTGTCGTAGTTCTCGCGGACCTGCTCCTCGTCCTGGTTCTGGGTGTGGAAGATGACCTCGGGCAGCATCTGCGTCAGGACGTATTTGAAGAGCTTGGGGGTGAAGACCATCTTCGCCCAGTCGTGACGGGCCTCCATGATGTCCAGGACGTCGCCTGGGAATGCATGGACGCGCTCAGTAGGTGACAGGTCATAGGTGAGCATCACACGACATACCGTTGAAGTCGATCTTCTCGTCGAAGTACGCGTCGTGGAAGATCTGCATGGGGATCTTCTCCTTGCCAAAGTACTTCGCCTTCAGCTCGGGGTCCTTGATGGTGATGTACTCCTCAATGTTACGACCGGGCAGCTGGACCTTCTCGTTCTTCCGCGGGCCGTACGTGCTCATGAGCGTCCAGTACGCGATGGTAATGGGGAGGCCGAGCAGCAGCACGAGGAAGAGGTACGTCTTGAAGCCGCCATAGCACACGACGGGGAGGGACCGCTTCACGACCCAGGGGATGCCGAGGACGAGCGCGGCGAGCTGGTAGTTGGAGAAGTAGCCGTTCCCCTCGACGAGGCCGATGAGGGGGGCGTTTTTAATGGTCGGCACATTCGTGATAGTGGGGGCGTTGGCCGACATGGCGGGCGAGGACGGGGCGTCGTCGCGGGTAGGCGTGTGCTGGTCGTAAGGCGCGTCGTGGCAGGAGCACAGCGACGTCCGCCCGTCTCGTTCGATGGCGCGTATTTAGCCTCTCAAATTCATAGGCGCCCGCCCGGTCTCTACACCAGCACCGCCAATCACGCCGCCCTCCTCCGACCAGCGTGAGCTGGCATCCTGGACACGTCGACGGTTCCTCTATCCCGTGTAAATAACACACAACTTGTTGTCACGCCGAGAGGGGCATGTATATGTTGGGACGCGTGCGGCGTTGCTCACAACCGGCTGCGACAGGACGTCGCCCGTCTGTGAATGCAGCGAACTCGTTCTCCAGAGCTTGAGCGGCACCGCTAGTGGACGGGCGTTGATATCGGATATACGAACGGCGTCGTACGATACAACAGTCGATATTTCAACCAACATGTGTGCAAAATAGCTCAAGAGGAATTACGTTAATGATACCTCGAGGCACGCGCCTCACGACCAGCAACCGTCAAACCCGCTCGCGGCTCAGCCCTCCAGGTCCGCAAGCCCCTCTTTGTCCAGAGGGAGGTGCGCCTCTTCGTCCTCGGAGCTCTCCTCTTCTTCGACCGAGCCGGCTGGGGCGCCGCCGACGGGGAACGACGTCGCGTCGTAGCGCTTCTTCTCCCGGAAGGGGTTGTTGCGGAACTCGCCGCGCTTGATGACCGCCGACTGCGGGACAATGCCCTTCGGGTTGAGGTACTCGAGGTCGTGGCCCGCATACGAGTCTATCGAGCGGATCCAGCCATCAAATCTGCCATATCATATCAAGTCAACGCTCAGCATTCCGGGTTGCCGTTATATGCGGGGGCGAGGACAGAGCGGAGAGGGGAATAGGGAGAGAAGGGGAACGCACATTCCATGGCGATCCTCTATAGACCGCATTTTCGCGTAGATATGGTGTTGCTTGAAGTCGTCGAGCTGCGCGCGGTGAACCTCGAAGTCAATCGGCGCGCGGTACTCCGGGTCGCCAGGCTGCAACTTCGCGTTCACGCCCTCGACGCGCCTACTATAACTCTCGAAGATCGGGTACTCGAGCAGCAGTCCGAGCGCGGGCATCTTGGGGATAAACACCTGTCGCGGCCCGTACAGCTATGACGCATATTGACATGAGACGATGCAGGACGGACGGGAGGAGCGGGAGAAGCGGTACCTCTTCGATGATCTGGGGAGGCGTGCCTGTCCGACATGAGAGCACGAGCGCGGAGATCATCTTGCGCTGAGAACGGGGCGTTGTAAGGCACGGTCAGGTACCTTGGTCGAAGGTGCTTACAATCTGGGCTGAGGTGAGTCGGCTGCGTGGTGCGTGGCGGGCGGTTCATACCTGGTGTAACATGAAGCTCTGCCCGTGTAGCAACACGGCGATCCACTCGGTGTCGCCGTACACCGCAGGATCCGATATCTACCACCCTGAGTACACATACTCGACTTGGGCAGGAAGCGAGGGCCTACCTCTATCGACTTCATAAACCGTTGACAGCTGCGATCTCGGAAGTCCCTCCCAACCGTAAAGTTATGGAAGTTGTGCGAGCCCTCGAACTTCTTCGCAGCTTCTCGCAGCGCGCCGAGCTGCTCGGGTGTAATGCGATACGCGCGTTTCCGCGTCAGGTCGTCTTGCGGGCTCGCGGTTGAGTCCGCGCCTTCCCAGAAAGGATGTGGGGCGTGTTCCAGACCCTGCGCTTTGAGCGTGTTGTAAAGACCACTTTCAGGCTTGGGAGGGATCATGAGGTAGGAAGGAAAGAAGTAGGTGTACTTGCGACTGTCGCAAGTTCTGTTTACGCAAACGCAGGGTCAGTGCAGGTACATCACACGATTAGCGAAGAGGGATGAACGGACGTTCTCGCATTGAACGAGTTTTGGACTCGGATCTATACATAATAAGCTTCAGATACGAATGAGGTTGCGAACGTACGCACGATGCTCCATAACCTGATTTCTGGAGGCAGCTCTTCGTTTATACGCGCGACTAGGTCCGGCACACCGGGTATGACATTGATGAGTTTCATGGACACAACGTTTCCCGCGGCATGGACACCCGCGTCCGTGCGCGCCGCTCTCCCAAGCTTGACCTGAGCTGCGCGTCAAGGCCATGTCTAACCCGTAGCTGCAATCTGGGTAGGGCGCACCTTGGTAGGATTGTCCGAGTTATCTTGGGATACCGCACCCACTTTGATGAGGGCATCGAACAGCACGCCTTCAATAGTGCGCACCTTCGGGTCAGGCTGTCTTTGGCACATTCAACGATTCCTGAGCGAATTTGTTTGCATCAAAGTCGACGTACATCTGCATCCCATTGTATCCGTCCCCACAGAACCCGATGAGCAGCGCGCAAGGCCGCTTGGGCAAGCGCGGTGCCTTAGGTTCGCCATTGTCCGCAGTAGGAGCCTCCTCGCCCTCTGGACGCGTGCCTCTGCGGCGGGTGCGCACGTACTCCTGATCTTTGTCTTTGCCCTTCTTCCCCCGCTGCTTCTGCCCTTTCTTCTTCTCTCCACGCTTGTCCGCCTTGTCTTTGGGGGGCGCCGTGCTATCAGCGGCAACCTCTTCCGCGTTCTCCGCAGGCTCAGGCTTTGCCCGTTTCGCGGAGGCGGCGGTCTCGTCCTCTTCCTCCTGCGGTCTTTTCAGGCTTGGACTGGGTGCCGCCGGAGTTTCCGAGAGTGAGCCGGGTGGGTCAACCTCCATGGTCAATGATCGTCGGCCAACTGCTGGTGGATAGGCGTACGCGTATGGATACGAGGCGTGTGGAGGTCGTATCCGCGCGAGTGGTACACGGTCGACGGCGCGGGAAGAGAACGCGGCGAACGGTCTGATCGAGAGAAGTCTGAGCATGCGACGAGCGCTTACATATGCATCCACGCGCGTTGGTAGTACCACAGCTCGCTCGCCTAGCGCGAATAAATATTGTCGATCTCTGTCGTCTATTGAACACGCATGACATAGAAAGATACATGGGAAGTTGCTGATATCTGGTGATACCTAGCAAGTCGTAGTCTGTCGCAATTCCATTGTCAACCGGGTGCTGAGCGAGGCCTGTGTATACTAGGCTCGACCCTGAATCGTTATACCCAAGCATCAGTGTTCTGGAAGTACGGGTGTCGATGAATTGTATATGTGATTCTGTGATTATAGTACGAGCCATCGGTTCTACTGCCTCTACTGAACCAAATTGTCCGACCACGACTCGTACTTGTCGACCTCCTCCGTGAGCGACTTGACCTTCTCGCGGACGAGCCCAATGGAGTCCTTCCCGAGCGGGAAGTGCAGCGGCGGGCTCGAGAGCTTCGAGAACTCGATGATCTTCGTAACGGCCCGAGACGCCTCGGCAGGGACAAGGTCCACGACCGTCTCTGCATCCTTGCCCGCGCACTTGAGGAATGCACCGCGCAGGTTGTACACGGGCAGCGCGGGGTTGATGTAGGCGGGGTGCGGGGGCACGAACACCATGTTCGTGTCGGGGTTGAAGAGGGAGGTCCGGAACAGACCGGGCTCGATGATAGAGACCTCCACGGGGCGTGCTAGTCAGGCCGTGGTCCGACGGTATAGGGAGGAGCATACCTTGATGTTCCACGCAGGATCGAGCTCTTTGGCCAGAGACTCGCTGAAGCCCTCCAGCGCTATCAAGCGGGTATAATCGGGAACGGTCGCAGACGTAGAGTTGTGGAGGTTACTCACCGTGCTTGGTCGCAGAGTAGAATCCCATAACAGGCGCACCCGCCAGGCCGACCATTGTGCTGTTCTGCAGGAGGAGCCCGCCGCGCGGCGTATTTTCCTCACGGAAGAACCGCACCGCCCGCTGGGACACGTGTACGGCGCCCCAGAAGTTCACTTCGAACAGGGGGCGTGCAACGTCGTCGGGGAAAGCCTCGTTCTCCCCGATCGCGAAGTAGCCAGCGTTGTTGAAGACGACGTCAACGCGTCCGAAAGCTGCCTTGGCTTGCGCGAAAGCGGCGTCGATCTCCTGCGGTTTCGTAACGTCGAGCTTGACGACGCGGAGACGGTCGGCGCTGTACTTTCTCGCGAGGTCGTCAAGAACGGAGGGCTTGCGCAGTGTTGCGACGACCTTGTCGCCGCCCTCAAGGGCTTGGATGACGGTTTCGCGGCCGAAACCAGACGAGGAGCCAGTGACTGTGGATCAACTAGTGAGCACAGGCTGAATACCAAGGGAGGGAATGACGTACTGAGCCAAACACGGGGAGTAGACATGGTTGCGGCTGGTATCGTGGTTGCTTATCCGGGAGAAGCTGTTGTCACTGGGGGAGATGCTTTATCGAGTATGGACGCAGCCCTCTTTATACCACTCAGCATCGCTGGCCTCACAATTGTCGTAATGCATCTCCTCCTTCGCTTGAGCACCGCGGCCTTGAGCCAGTGATGTCTTGAATTGAGTGCACAGCGATGTATGTGTGCAGACATTCGCAGCGTCTGTCAATTCATCAAAGTCAGCCGTGAAACATCCGTACGGTTTCGGACGGGTTATGCATACCCAGTCTAGCAAAGGCCTCTGTTCGGATAGCTAGGGTAACTGGCCTTTCCCAAACGGAAGAGACAGGCGATTTCGGGTTGTGGGACAGGATTCGCTCCGTAAGGAGCGTTTCAGGCAACGCTCACATTCTATTGTGTTCTGGGCATCAGAGCGCAGCCGCGCAACACCAGGTCTTCGCCGTAAGGCACTGCAAGTAGCGGCTACTGGGGGCCGATTGAGAATGCTTTGTTACAACTAGTCCTGCAATGCGCGGGCGGTTTGAAGAAAGTATCGATACTGAGCTGTAACCGAACTTCTGGTTATGCATCGGGTAGTACTCGTAGACCATTAAACTCACCTTCATCCCCACCTGGTCGTCTGCCACTGTACCACGCGAAGCTGCTACACGAACGGCACAATGGCGTGTGCCCTTGGTCCGATACATTTCTCCGACTCGATCGCCGGCGTCCGCGGATTGTGTTCGAGGTGTATCATGGCAAAGACTCCCCGTACGTATGTCCAGGATGTGCATCAGCACCGTCACGGCTCACCCCGGGCGAAGGGCAGATGCACGGGGTGAATCAACTTAAGACTACCTGTGGCTTGGCTCGGGGAGGCTCGGTGTTCCAGATCGTCGTGACAACATAGCGTCCCTACTGAAGGAGGGCAGTCCGAGTCTTGCCACTGCTGAAGAGAGCCGTCGACAGCTGGCTTCAAACTTGAGTACTGAGTACTGAGTCTCTCCCGTACCTCATTGATCTCAGGATGTGCAGGCCGGCCTTTCTGGAGTGGATCCGTCGTGCTCGGACAGCAAGAAGAAGTGAGTATTTGTAGCGCACGGTGAGTTCAGAGGGGACGACCGTACATACCATTCGCGAATCGCTGCCGGGGGAGGACGGGACCGCCCAAGGCAGAAGCCAGGTAGCAGAGATGATTGCGGCCAAGGACGGGCCGCTCATGATTCACCGCGAGGGGCCGCTATGTACATGCATTGCGTCAGTTGAAGCCACGCAAAGTGGCTGCGCTGCTCGCCCTCCTCGTCTTCACCAGAAGAAATTTCACCGCTCCGGATTCTCGCACTAGAGTGTTTTAATTTATTACTGACCTACTTTCGTACGAGCGCAAACTGTGTGGTGTACGGCCCATCGAACAAAAGCCAGATCTCGACACCGCGCAGATTGTTGTGTACATCCTCAACAGCGTAAGATACCACGCTATGAGCAAAGATCAGTATGAAAAAAGGACATACAATCGTAGACGCACTATTCACCCGTCTGCACCTGCGGCGCGGCGCCTTCATCAGCTCAGCACACCTCTGCGCCACGACGATGACCAGCGCCATCGTATCAGTCACGGTGCGCACCCGGAATCTCTGGGAAGACCACACGCAGTGTGCGCACCCTATGCACACGCATCCCCGCGTCCACCACCTCGGACCCTCCGCGTCGTATTATCGCCGCCGCATGTGTAGTGAAAGCGACGCGTCGACGCCCGAGATGGTGGTGGAAGAGGATGCAGAGCCGTGGGAAACTGTATGTACATGCGCGCGAGACTATCTATGAGCTCTCGAAGACCACTGGTTACGGTATCTCTACAACAGCATGCTCCGTACTCGTGGCTCCTCAAGCTTCAAGAAGCGGATTCTCAACGTTCTTGATGCGTGCTTGTACAGTAGTCATGAGTTCGGCATCCGCGGTTGCACGGCCACACGAAGTCACTGGCGTATCTTCGATTCATCTAGCGCCGTGTCCTCGTCTCTTCCCCGCGCGGCTGTGATGGTCTGGCGATGCATTCTAGTCTGCTATGATGGATATACTCGGTATTCTGACATTTTTTCACATCGTCAAGCAGGTATGCTGAGGTTCATGCCTCCGCTTTTCCGTGCAACCTGTCGTACAGGGTTCGCTTAACGCCGCCCGGACACCTTCCACGATGATACCCTTCATAGATCTTGCGCCAAAGTCATCATACCCTGCCTCGCCCTTATCGCCTGCGCGGACGGTTTGATCTCAATTGCCAGATGTGCAGATGAAGCCCAGTGAGTATATAGGTAGGCCTTCGTCTTTCACCCTCGGTGTGCATTTCCATATCTGATATCGCTCCTCTCCAGCCTTCGCCATTGCAAGAACATGAACGCGACCATAATCTCTTTGTTGAATACCGAGGTCATCAGCGAGAGGGTTCTCGAGTGCGTGTATGTTTTCAGCGCTACCTTAGAAAGACTGACTCTCTGTACCTGTAGTGTCGCTAGGAGCTATTATTCAACCGCCGTAGCTGGTACAGTACTCAACAGTCCTTGAACCCTTGGAAACCATTCCCCCGACTAAAACTGCAGGCGTACAATTCCAGCGGCTTTCATATGGTATTGCCTCCTGACCTTCGACAAGGAGGTCACCTTTTTCTGGAAATGGCGGCCGTCCGGCGCATGCGTTCTTTTCCTGGTCAACCGCTATCTCACCGTACTCAATGTCATCTACTACTCGTCGCTACTGCGCGTGGGCGACATCTATACCAAGGTGAGTAGACCCGTAAACGTCGTATCCTGTCGCGTGTTTGGCTCGATTTCTCACGATTTTAGTCACAGGCAGGGTAAGCGCCTTGCGCTGAAGTCCGTCTATATGGCGTCGCGGCTGACCATGGTGCCCTGGATGCCGCTGGAACCCGCAGGTGTGCTGCCAATGTATTTCTCATGCTCTGCTTCCCTTTCCTGCGGTATATCATCTGGGCAGGTAAGCCGCTGTCCGGGCAACATGCGCACGGGCCTGTCAGTCGCTGACTGCCTCAATCTAGTATTCTCCTGTTTGCGCGTGTATGCGCTTCATAGGCGGCCGTGGTTGGCGGCCGTTGTCTTTGTGCTCTCGCTTGGCATTGTCGTGATCGGCATGGTATTTGCCTTTGCCCTAGATGCACCAGTTAGATTTGACCCGAAGACCGGCAGGCTCAATTACGCTTCGTTCATACCTCGATTGACCCGGAGACCCAGCAGTGTTGGATTTTCTATGATGCCCCCATTGGGTGGCAGGAATACATGTATGTTGCCTCCCGTTCCTCCTCGCTATCGCTGCTTACTGAGGCGGCATAGGCGTTAGTATCTTCTAAGAAAGACGCGGATGGACAATGACGTTGACCTTGGCACCAGTAAATGGTTTGAGCTACGGATCTTTCATCGTCGCAGAAACCACCGTTGCGGTGCTTACGTGGGTGACCATGCGTCACTACAACCACCAGCGAAGACACCTCAATATCTTTGGTAGGAAGTTGGTGCTGTCGAGTGTATTCTACGAGAATGGTGAGTCCACAAACAATGTCGTCGGGACAACATGTTGACAGACGTGCACAACAGGCATAACTTGCTTCGTGTAGGCTCCCCGGATACTCCCGTCTCCTTCGCGCTGCTAACGTCTGGCCGGACAGATTCACGGCGCTCCTGTATACGATGGATTTGTGCGTGGGGATGGTGTTAACGGTTATACCGGTGCGCATCAATGAACCTCCTCTATTGCAACGCCAACGAGAACGTCTCTCGCAGAGTTACTTCACGAGCTTCAACCTGCCGCTGCGATATGTGTACAGCATAGTAACCGCTACCGAGCCGTCAGTATCACCTTCTCCGTACGTTCCGAGTCGACCAACGCTAACCTAATCTCGGGCGCGCAATCTCTAGTCTGGTAGGATTCCTCGTCGACCGCTTCCTCATCCAGCTCCAGGAAGCCGCATCGGCGCGCGTTTACCTATCCGAAGACGCGCTCTCCAGCACCGGGTCGCCCCATCTCGCAACAGCCGAATCAATCAGTCTGGTCCAGTTCGTTCGCGCGGACGTCGACAGTTGGGTTCAGTCCGAGTACGATCCTCCACTCGTCGGCGAATCGTCGCAGGAGGCCGAGACAGCGCTGGACGAGAGCGAGATCCAGCTCGTGCCGGAGAATGTCCCTCAGAGGCCGTCTGGGATCAGCTGAACCGACTTCGGGCACGATGTGGAAGCAGGATCTACTTGATACAATGGATCCCCGATATGTACAGCAAAGTTGCTATTCACTACAGGGAAAACGGGTGCGGAGGCCCGCGAGTATGCCCTATCTAGTAGCTCGCCAGCGTTGACAGTACTGCACCCGAGTAGATGTGAATCTGACGAGACTGTTTCCACCCACAGAAGACACATTCCCTGACGATCAGAACTTGTCGCATGCCGGCCGATGCTCTTGGTGTACATAAAGGTGACATCCCCCGAGGAGCTGCCGTGTCAGTGAACATGGCATGTTTACCTACGTCTGTCGTATGTGGCTGGACGTGCCCTTGACCACTGATCATTGTACGTCTTGGGAAACCAGGAAGGCCAATAAATCTTTTCCCCGAGTACCTCAGCAGTACTTACGTAGTATGTATGTAACCATATGCCTGTTTGTTTGGGTGTATTCGAATGCCAGTGAACTTGGGTCTATCTAGAACCAATGGGGCCCAACGTTGGTCAGTCCACAATATCCATGCCACAGTGTCTCTGTTATGAAAACAGGCTAGAGAAAAGAGAGTGGGCGGCCGTGGAAATACATGGAGGGAGAGTGAGAGAAGAGGCCGGTCGAGGACTCTACAGTGGGCGTCTATTCGGCCGACTATAAATTGCAGTCATAGCCGAAGCTGGTACGATTTCGATCACCCTCCGGCGTGGCCTCCCTCGCCCCCTCCCTCTCTGACTCCCCTCCTCCACCTCCTGCTCGTCCCCGGAACATATATCTCCTCTAATACGCCCCCTTACGCCCCAACGTAATCATGAAAATCAGCCAGAAGATCGAGCAGGCTGCCAAGGAGGACCGCATCTGGTGGTCTTTCGAGTATTTCCCACCCCGGACAGCACAGGTCAGTCAAAATGGGACCCGGGCGGCCGCCGCGTGCCACTTTAGACATATTCTGACCAGGGCATGCTACGTGCCAGGGCCTTCAAAACCTTCTAGATCGTATAGAGCGCATGCGTGCTCTGGGCCCTGAGTTCATTGACATCACATGGTGAGTGCGCTTCAAAATCAAAATCAACCCGGGGGCCGACGTGCGTTGCAGGAACGCTGGGGGACGGACGTCAGAACTCACTTCCGAGCTCGTCAAGACATGTCAAAAGCTCATTGGCATCGAGACTTGCATGCACTTGACGTGTACGGGCATGCCGAAGGAGAAAGTGGACATTGCATTGCGGGTGAGTGTTTTGCTTGTCTAGACGAATCCACATTTCCTGCGCGCGCCCCACCAGCGGACTGCACTCATGTCGGGACGCTAGGTCTGTGACTGTGCACGCCGTACGGCATGGCAAGCAGGCCCTTCGCAGCAGTTTGTCGTATGGGAACGTGTTCTCACCGGTCTGATTCCAGGAAGCAAAGCAGCATGGATGCCGTAACGTCCTGGCACTCCGCGGGGACCCGCCCGTGGGCAAAGAGTGGGAGGCCGTGGAAGGCGGCTTCCGCTACGGAGTCGACCTCGTCCGGCACATCCGCAAGGAGTACGGCGACTACTTCGACATTGCCGTTGCCGGGTACCCGCAGACGCAGCGCCTGCCCCCGGACGAGCGCGAGCGCGAGATGGGGTACCTGAAGCAGAAGATCGATGCCGGCGCGAACTTCATCTTCACGCAGATGTTCTACGACGTGGACATGTTCATCGAGTGGGTGCACGCGGCACGCGCCGCCGGCATCACCGTACCCATCGTGCCCGGGATCATGCCCGTGCAGACGTGGAACGGCTTCCAGAAGGCGACGTACCTCGCGAAGATCACCGTGCCGCAGGCGTTCCTGGACGAACTCGAGCCGCACAAAAACAACGACGAGAAAGTGCGCGAGATCGGCACCAAGCTCGTCGCGGACCTCTGCCGACGCATTCTCGCCGCGGACATCGGTATCAAGGGCCTGCACTTCTACACCATGAACCTCGAGAAGGGCTGCCGGCTGCTCCTCGAGGAGCTCAACCTCGTCCCGCGTGTTGAGGTTATTAAGCCGCTTCCCTGGAGACAGGTACGTTCCCCGAGTCCTCTGCCGAAGCGCCACGCTCACCCGCCGTGCAGTCGCTCACGCCCAACCGCCGCACTGAGAATATCCGCCCGATCTTCTGGGCGAATCGCACGCGTTCGTACCTGTCGCGTACCGAAAACTGGGACGAGTACCCGAACGGCCGGTTCGGTGACTCGCGCTCACCCGCCTACGGCGAGCTCGACGGGTACGGTATCTGGATCAAACAGACAACAGAGGACGCGCTGAGGCTATGGAATACCCCTACGACCGTAGACGAGATCCGGAAGCTCTTCGCGCGTTTCTGCTTGGGCGACCTTGCGGCGCTGCCGTGGTCGGACAGCACGCCGTCGAGCGAGACGTCGGTCATCGCGCCGCAGCTCGCGAAGCTCAACGAGCTGGGCTTCTTGACGATCAACTCGCAGCCCGCGGTTGATGGTGCAAGGAGCGACGATAGGATACATGGCTGGGGCCCGGCGAACGGCTATGTGTACCAGAAGGTATGTTTCCCACAAAGGAGATCCAAATAGGTGCTTATATGCTGTCTCTCGAAGGCGTACCTGGAGTTCTTCGTCTCGCCGGAGCTGCTCGACATGCTCATCCCCCACATCGAGCGCGACATCAACATCACCTACTACGTGATCAACAACCGCGGCGACCTGCGCACGAACACGCACTCGGACGGCCCCAACGCCGTGACGTGGGGCGTGTTTCCAGGCAAGGAGATCGTGCAGCCCACGATCGTCGAGGCTATCAGCTTCATGGCGTGGAAGGTCCGTCTCCCCGTACACGCTCACTGTATGCCATGTTCTGACAATGGCTCCGCAGGATGAGGCCTACGAGCTCGGCCGTCAATGGGCCAAGCTGTACGAGCCCGGGTCGCCGACGCAGAAGCTCATCGACGGCATCATGGACACGTATTGCCTCGTGAACGTCGTGCACAACGACTACAAGAAGCCCGACGCGATCTTCGAGCCCTTCTTCAAGGCCGGCGCGGAGTACGCCGCCAAGTACGGCTCTGCGTCCCCGCCCACCGCGAACGGCGCGAACGGCCACGCGAGCTAGACACCTCACCCGCATACATGCACATTGCACACATTCGTCGCATCATCCCTCGGACATTCAACATCTGCCCCGACTCTCCATATCAGTGCTTTCTCCTGCTTCACGACCGCGTCTCCGACGCAGAAATGACGGTTCAACACGCCGTCAGCCACGGTTGGCTTGCTCTATGTTTTTCCCAGCATTGTCACCGGGTTCAACCCCCGCCGCTCCTTGCATACCTCCCACTCCTCTCCGCTCATCTGCCCCCGCGCTCGTATCTATACGTCTCTCACGCCTCTGCTGCCCTTCCCACCGGCAGCCCACTGCACTCTCACACGAACGCTCTCTCGCTCGCACTATGTATCATCATCTATCTCGTCGCCATTGCCCTTGCATCAACTGCATCGTCCTCGGACCTCCACGCCCGCCCTCCTGCAGCGGGACGCCTTCTAGCTCACTGTAGGAATTCTGCATCCAACTGCATGTATCATACATATGTCATCGTCACGCCCACCCTCCACGCCGACATAGAGGTCGAGTGTAAAACATAATGGCAGGGATATTGCTCGGACCCCCTCACCATCATCGCGCGAGGACGGGAGCTTGGAAGTAACTGAAGCACGCTCGCGAACGAGAGGTAAGTTAGCGAATATAAATTCGGAGGGATATTCAGCACTGCTACTGGTATAAACGTCGCAAGACTACGACGAGCTACATACAAACCATCACTACCCACGTGCGCCGCGCACGCCATTTAGGCAAAGTAACAACCACAGACTGTGAGCTCTATGAGAGACAGATCAAGCGCAACCTGATCACAACGAGGAAAGCCGGTGCGTGCACGCCGCTACGACGGAGCATCGTACGCCAAGTCCGAGAAGAAGAAATCGCTGGTGCTCGGCGGGTTTCCTGCGACGAGCCCGCTCGGGATCTCCACCTTCTCTCCAGAAAGATCTACGCGACGTATCATAATCAGCCTCTCCGCCCGCATCGCCAGCAGACTCGCGGAGCACACACCTAGCAGCTTGATCTTCAGGCCGATCTCCGTGAGCGCCTGTACGAAGAGCTCCGTCTCCTGCGACGCGACGTGCCCGCCGTCCCTGCGGAGCATGTTCAAGCCGTCCGTCCAGTCCGCCCAGCGCGCCTGGTCGGGCGCGATCTGGTCCGCGAGCGAGCCGCCGCTCGTGCTCAGGAGCGAGAACGAGAGGCTGGACGCGAGCAGCGGCGAGCTTGACCCGAGCGGGATGTCCGCCTGGTCTCGCTGGATGTGCGGGAACGGCGCGCAGGTGCCCGTCGCGACCTCGCTGATCATCGCGATCTCGATGCGCTCGGGCAGGTCCTCGAGCCCCTTGCGCACGGGGAACTTGACCGCGCTGTCGACGAAGTGCAGGTACTTCAGCCCGGCGTCCTGCGCATGGAGGTTAGTATACGAGGGTGTTGAAGCACGAGGTGGTACGCACTAGGCGGAGGAAGCGCCACGGCCGCGTTGGTCGGCGGAGGGTATCTCGCGGGACGGTTGTGGCCAAAGGAATGCCATTCATGAACCAGGCGCCTTCCAGCAGACAGTGGATTCGCTGCTGGCGGACGAACTCGTATGACTCCTTGTAGAGCTTCGCTCGAAGGTTGCTGGACGTGTCGTTAGTAAACATACACGGAGCGACTCACACTTGGGAACGTCGAGGCTAACCGTATGGGAATCTTGCTCATGATGTCGTCCTCCATTTCGAGCTCCTGCATCTGGCGGTCGCGGACGGCACGGTACTCGCTCTCGAGGAACTCCTGCTCGACCTCATGCCACGGTCGGATGTTCTCTCGCTTCAATGCGACCTTCACCCTATTTGTACCGACAGCGGAGGGGAGGAAGGCGGGAGCGCTCAGTGGCCCATCAGACGGGAGGAACGGAAGGGAACGTACTGGCTTCTGGTCAAGGCAACGAGCCGAGGAAAGTCGTGCGTCGACGCGCCGCTCTCATTCCACATGCGCAGGAAGAAGTGCAGCGCGAGGGCGTGCACCCGGTGGAAGTTGAGGAAGAACGGCTGGAAGGTCGTCGATGTCGAGTCTGCGCGGGCGGGTGAGCATGCGGGCGCACACAGGTCGTCGTCAAGCGGGGGGCGGACGTACAACCCGGAGCGTATATGGCCCAATGTTCCGAGAGCAAGTCGGTCACCTCGTTTGAGGCCCTGCCTATTGGACATCGCCGCTCTTCCGATCGACTGAGCTGTTCTTGTACGACCTGTATGGCATACCTCGTCAGGGAAGCTCCACACGGTGGCAGTGGAACATACGTTTGCCCAATACTCTGGATCCTTCTGAACAAAGTATCTCTGCGACCGACAGTGTCAATCGGCGCCAAATCGGCATCCCAGGGAACATACCAGACAGTCCAAGCCCAGCACACCGACTTCCCGGAACTCGTGCCCAATGTCCTCGGTCTCGAAGCCGAGCTTTCGCCACTTGATAGGCGTCATGGCGTCCTCCCGTTCTTCTTGGAGCTTACTCTTCTCCCAGATGAACTGCAGCGCTTGGTTGTGGAGGGGCTCAAAATCCGGCTCGACCAGCGTCGTCTTCTTGCGGAAAGTGACTCGGACCACGTTCGCTTGGAAGTCCAGTATGCAGGAAGTGAGGTCCTCGATCGTGTGTGAAGACATCAGTCGCTACGACGGCATGAATGAGTACATGTAACTCCGTCGTACACGTCAGGCATGTTCGACATACAATGACAGCTTTCCGGACTTGCAGCGCCTCCAGCTCAGCTATGAACTCGTCCCATCGTGGATCGCTCGCATGCGCCAGGAGCGAGTTGATCAACATCATGCTGCGAAGGTGTCACCATCCGATTGTGCGTAGTGAGGGACGAGTATGCGAACCTGTATAGAGCCATAGTAGTATCGGCGCTGCCTAAACGGTTGACGACGGTCTCCAACAGCCTCTTCTCCTTACGCATTTGCTCGTACACAACGTCAAAGCCGTACCGATATACCGAGCCGGGCGGAGGAGATGGAGGGCCTTTGCTGGTACTGGGAACATTGACGTTCGTCGCACTGCTGGCATCTGCCTCGACTAATTTCTTGAGAATGGCTGTCGCGGGGCGGCAGACGTTGATGACGGTCTCTGTGGATAGGATCTGAACGACCTTGAAGATGAAGGCGTTGTCGAGGTCTGCCCAGCCGTAGTCGAGCTCCATGAGGTTCTGCATAGCCGTCAAGGCATACTGCAGCGCCTTGTTAGATCGGCGAAGAAAGTTTAGTGACGCTACATGAGGGACTGACAGCAAGAATGTTCCCGTGCGAGGTGTTGATGACCTCGATGAGCTCGCGAAGACCGTCTCGGTTCAAGAACTCGTTCGCGAATGGCTCTTCCTAGACTGCAAGTGAGATGCTATGGGGAGGAGATCCGGCTGTATGACTCACTCGTATCAGCTTGCGAAGAGATATGAGTGCCAGGCCCAGTTTCGCATCCCGCATATTGAGTTTCTCCACAATTTCTGCGGCTTCGATGGCAGGGGCATTGACAAGCCTAGCAGCAAGGCGGGTTATTATCATCGTATTCACAGCAGCATCTGGCATGTCGTACAGCAGTAATGCAGGGTCTGTGTAGAAACCGCATCTGGTACAGCGCACATACAGATGACTACTCACTTCAAGTTGACCTTCCCCTTGATCTTCTTCCTTAGGTTGTCATTCGTCACCAATTCGTCATTCTCGTCCCGCAACGCGTACACGGCGGGAGGGTCCTTTAGCTTGAGACTGATACATAACTGGCGGATGACGTCGTCGACGGATAGACTGGGCTCGATACGTGTCCGGACGGTGAGCCCCTCCTTCGTCGTGACATTGTTCGTGGGGACGAGGCCGGCCTTCGCGGTGGTGGATTTGCCATTTGTCTGTGTATTGGCGAGTGTGGGAGTCGTGGGCCTTCGCGAGGCGCCCTCCTCTGAGACATTGGAGGACATGAGGGAGCCGAGAAAGCACGGGGGAACCTGGTACAGTACACGCGTTATAAGCTTTCTTGTGAACGTTTCGAGCTTGTCAGCCCTGGCTGATGGAGAAGCACAGAAGATTTATGCGGAAACCATGTAGACACAGAAGCGGCTGATGCAATTTGGATGTGCACGCCCGGGCAGTCCCGCATGGGATGATTCGCCACGCCAGGAGCAGGCTACGCGTCTGAGCATGTACCGCTTCATGCGATTGTCCATGTGTATTTCACCGGGTGCCCAGTGGGTGGAGACATAACACTCACAAGTTACGGATAGTCTCGGTGCGTTCCGCAGAGACACAGGATGGCAGATCGCCTGCGGGGGGGAAGGCGGGTCAGCGTCTACGGACAAACAGCGGTGAACAGAATCAAGGATAGACAGACGAAGGTTACATCTGCGATGCCCGAAGATGCTCAGCCGGACGTGCATGGAGCAGTGGGATCCATCCGCCATGAAGGGTGTGTGTCTGCGATGTAGGAGCGCTCACCTGGTGCGTAACCGGGTAAATGGGTATAGCCTGTTTCAGCAGGACAGAGACGTGCAAGACACAAGATACGCGCAGGTAGAGCAACGAGCGAGAGCCAGGGTATGAGGAATAAGGATATTTGCGATGTAACAGGCGCTATGCGTCCGGCGTGAGCGTGAAGGCGCTGCAGACCGGTGTAGTGTACCGGAGGACGACGTTCGCTCCAGAGACAGCCGAGGCTCGACCAATGCGAGAAGGAGAGGTAGAGTCAAGCTCGCAGAGGCCGACGGCGGCGAGGGCGGTGGGGGCGGGACGCAGGATGTGAGGCGAGGCAAGCATCGCTCGCGACGTCGAGATGCGACTTGTGCGATACGCGCCATCAGCGTCTCGCCATCAACTCGTCGCGCCACAACGCCTTTGCTCTCCACCACCATCCACAACAGCGAGCATGTGCCTCAATCGTATACATCGTCGCTTAGGGCCCTCTATTGACTCCTGCGGGTCTTCTATGGCAGGTGGCTGCACCTCTGGAACCGGATGCTGCAATGTCACCAAAAACGCATTGCTGCACTGCAGCTACCATTGCGCCTTCTCAACCCGAACCTCATAGCGGGGGTGGTGAGTAGAGGTTGGTGACAGCGGTGATTGAGATCACGGCATTGCGAAGAAACCCAAAGGAGCCCAACGTCAGTGCAGTCAGCCGAGGGGCGGGCAGCGGTTGGCTGGTCAGCCTCATGAACCGTATGTCTCTCGCAGAATGCTCTGTCCTGAATTCGCAGGTCCTCCTTCCAATCCGCAACGATGGATACGCATCACTCCTCCGCATCAATCCTCTCTGCTGGGTCGACCGCGACCCTGGATCTCGTCGACCTTCTCTCGTCTTGTCCCAGCGAGAACCTCCTCTCAACCGGTCTCGACTTCCCCGCCCTAGACAGCTCACACTCTTTTGACAACATCCCTCCTTTCCCGACCTCTGCTAAACCCCTCATCTTCATCCCTGACCTTGGGACTTCTCTGCTATGTTCACCGTCTCCTTCTTCGGCGTCGCCCACTTCCGATGCTACCCCTGCTCTCACCACTGTGCCAACCGGGCCGCGCCTTAGAGTGATGATGTTAGAAAGTCTCTCCATAGGGGTTTGGACGGTACGTTGCGCTCCTGCTCGACGATATACATACTTACGGCTCAATAAGGAGTCCGTGCTTCCGGAATCTGGTCCTCCGTGCGGATTAGATGAGGATGTGGCTGACCTCAACGCGGCCGAACCCTCCTCATGGATTCCTGAAGGATCACTGTTCTCACCACAGGGGTTCGCTTCCTTGTTCCGCAAGGGGCTCAGTAGCTTGGCCGATGGACCTTCTTTTGCGCTCGACGACCGGGAATCCAACCCCGACCTGACCCTCGTTGACACGAACGTCTCTACCGTGTCTAGTTTGGCATCGCTATCAGAGGCTGCCTCTAGCGAGTCCAGCTATACTGCCGACAACGTCCATCCACAGCCAATGCCGACCATCATGGTCTCGAACTCGACTGCTGTCTTGCCGCTCTCTCTGGGCTCCTCTCATGATCTGCAGTCTGAGCTTCCTTTGGCTGTCCGACGCGGCAAGAAGCTACCGCCTGCACTATCCCTCGGTCAATCGAAGATGGAACAACCCCATGGTTCCGCTGACGACGACTACGCTAACATCCCGACACCATTCTTGGGTTCTCCGACCACCTCCACGCCTATCACGCAACAGCCTTTGGGGCCATCCACTTTCACTATGGGGCTGTCCTCGATGTGTGCGGACCTTCGTTCGCGTTTGCCTTCACCGCCACCGTTCAGCCCTACGGAGCCCGTTCCCCCTCGGCCCGAAAGCCGGTCAGGGTACACACTTCCCTGGCAGGATTCTATCGCGTCAGATCTTGACGACGAGGAGTGGGCTTTTGCTCGGGATCTCGTCGCTGACTGGCACAGCAGCAAGAAGCCCTACGTCGTTTCTCCGCCACCTTCACCCGCAGGAGAACTGCCGTATACATCTAGTGCAGCATCGCCTATCGTCGAGACATCCTACGAGGCGGTTCCGCCATCCCTCGAGTCCGGCAGCGAGAGCAGTAGCGACGAGGAGGATGTGGTTCAGACGCCAGCAACATTGAAGCAAACCCGGCGTAAGACGGTCATCATCCAAGCCCCCGAATCGGGCAGCCTTGTACGACCGGCGCAGACGGAGAAGGTCCTTTCGATTGCGGCGGACGGTGGTACAGACCCGCTCATCCATGCCTTCGACGACCCCGTCCCCTTCGAAACGCCTTCCCGCTTCTCCGGACATCTGAGCTGTGAACTTGCGACACACACTCCTCCGGGATCGCGGCCGACGAGCACCGCCAGCACGAGGCCCGTCCGCGGCATTCTGAAAGAGAAGAAGAGCGTGCGCTTCTCAACCGTCGACATGTTCCACGAATACACCACCCCAAACCGTCCGCCCGCGCATGATATCGCCGATGGTGGTACAGTCGCGCCACAATGCTCTGCCCCCGCCGCGCCTCAGGCCACATCCGCCGCTCGCGACCGCCGGCTCACCTTGACGGCCACAGTGCACAAGAGCTCTCCGTTGCGCGAGTCCTTCGCTCCCACGCCGTTCGCCGCCGCGAAAGGCCCGGACGCGCGCGTGCGCACCCACAGCCCCGCCGCGCGCCAACCACGGGAGCCCCCTCTGTTTGCCGGGCGTACAACGGCGAAGCACCCCGCAGTCCGCGCACTGGCCCGCGCGCCCTCCGTCGCGGGACCGCAGCCCTCGAGTCCCGCACGTTCCGCGGATGCGGGTCCCCCGAACGCGCAACCACCCCAGAGCCCGGCCCCTGTGTTGCTCGAGCAACAGCGCCGCGCGCCGCTGCGCTCGATCAACGCCCGCCAGACCATGCCTGTGGAGCGTCGGCCGGACGCCCTGATTCCTGTCAAGCCCACGCGGGGGAGCATGCTTCCGACGGGGCGGGGCGGCGTGCCTGCGACGCTGGCGCGCCGCGTGCTCCGGTCGACGTCGATCCCCCCGCGGCCCAGGCACGAGCAGGACGAGAACGCGCGGAGGAGATCGCAGCCCGCCGCCCCTGGGGAGGCTTCGTGCGGTCCCGCCGCGGGTGCCGCCGGCGTGGGGGGGAGGAGCCGCATGTCCGCGCCGCTGCGGAGCATCTTCACGAAGCTTCGGACGTGAGTGCCTCGCGGCTCGCGCTGTCTGCGGGCAAGTACGTATGGTGTGCTGGTGGTCGTCGACGATTGCATGTGCTGCTATATGCGATGTATCAGAGACAACGGTCAATGAATGGATGATTCTTGGTGCGCATCGCATGGCAGGTGGCCTTTGATACAAGCGGTGCACAAGGGCCCGGGGCTGTAAGCGCACCTGGTGAGATCATGAATGACGGTATATTACAGTGGCAATGCGGCTGCCGACGGCCGTATTATCGCATAAATAGGTAAGAGATCACTGCAGTAGTAGTGACAAGAAGCGCCAAGGGGGAAGGACCAAGAGGAAGGAATACAACAAGAGTACATAGACTACACAAGATGGAGGAATGTTCGCGATACAACCTGTCCGCAAGAGACTCTGTTGTACATAAATAACTCTAGAGCACGCATGCAAGAGACTTCTATGTGTGAGGGGATGGCAAGAAATACGCAAGTGTCCAAGAACCAAGAATGTGAGGTACGACTACAACGTGCTGACTTCGCTCAGTACAGTCCGCGTGTGGAGTGGTGATACATTCTCCGCCGATGTCTGGCGTGCGAAGACGTTCAAGCGGAGCGGCCGGTGGGTTGGAGGACCCTGATCTGAGCAGCTGTGGAGAACAGATGGACGTGAGCAATGAATCAAAGCATCATCAGCGTGCGCGGGCCCGCGTACCCATGAACGGGGAGAAGGGTGCGCTCTGGTCCATGGCAGAGACCAGCTGTTCGAACTCTTTCTGCAGCGTACGTTCGTCCGGCAGACCTTGAGAAGCGGAGGCCCCGGCCGCACGCATGCGCCGCGCAGTGGACATTCCCTGCGCAATCACTCTGCCCACAGAGCCCCAGAGGATCTGATGGAGAGTACACAGTCAGCTCCGACGTCCGTGACAGCACCCAGGGTGCAGGCAACCACTGGAAGAAAGTACCCACCCCCGCGAACGGGTTCACGCAACTAAGAGCTCCCGGATTGATCCCGCGGAGGACGCGCACAGCGCCGTGCGCCGCCTGGTACGTCCGGCTGTTCGCGGTGACGCGGTCCTGCACGAGCGGCGTGTGCAGCTGGATGCTCGCGCACTGGGACAGCGTATGGACGAGAAGCGCGGAGCGCAGGACGTCCACGCGCCGCGGGTCGATGCCGGGCAGCGCCTGCTTGAAACGCTCGATGCGGTTGTCCAGGGACAGGAGCGTCGCTTGGGAAGCTAATTCGACTCAGAGAAGATCAAGAAACGTCAAGACGGGGCGCGGCGGATCACTCACAAGGGTTGTACCTGGACGCGAGGCGAGTCGCGCCCTCGTACAGGATCGCTGCCTTGGCGTGCATGGCCAGGATGCTCTGGCTCGCCATGTTCGCGTCGCCGTCGGCGCCGCTGATGAACGACTGCACAGTGCGCATACTGCGGAACTCGTTGGGGAATGGATGCTGTCTCTACATGTCAAGAGATGGGACAGTGCGGGGAGCATGGCCAGTACTCACGCTTTGGTATGTCGGCAGGTCCATTGGCCACGGCGTGTCTATCTGCGTCCCAGCAGACTCGCTGTCTGTGAAGGCGGGCGCAGACCCGGTGGCGACGGCCCAGCACCGGTCGAGGATGAATACTGTCCAGAAGCCGTTAATACGCTCGCCCTCCTCCAGAAGGTCGACGGGAGGCGGAAGACGATAGGTCGTGGCGTCCGGAGCGGTGCGGCTACGGCGGGCGCTCCGGATCGTATGCAGTCTCGCCGCCATCGCAATTGAGACGGCGGCATTGGTGTGGTACACGCCTTCGAGCTTGCGATCGCTTTCGAAGAAGTAGTTCGCAAGAAGCACCTCGGCCTGCATCACGTAAATCGCACCGCGTGGATCCTCCGGAAGCGCAGTGGGAAGGTGTTGCAGCGCGCGGGTCAGATAGGTCTGCTCTTGAGCCTTCACCTGAGGGTTATTGGACAGCTTCGCGCCAAGGAGATAGATGACGTTTAGCAGGATACGCAGGCTGTTGCTGTGGGGCGAGTTGGGCGCGAACACCTTATCCAGAAAGCGGTGTATGTGGAGAAAGAAGCCGAACTCGGTGGCGTGTTGGGCGAATTGCCGCACGCTGTCGTCAATGAGTCTCAACACAGGCGCAAGGTGAGAATACTGAGCAGAGAGAACTGACAGAGCCCGCATCGGATCGTTGTTGTTCTGAGCCGTCCGTTGCGCCTGGTGCCACGCGGCGTAAGGGTCGTGCAGCGGAATGGGAGCCCCCGCATATGTTGCAATGCGCCCTTCGAGCATTGCCACACGCTCTTCGAGGATCTGGTTCTGCGTCGGACCGGGACCGTCCTGGTATTCGCATTCGTCTCCGCGATCCGCCCGCTGGCATTGGGAACAAACTGGCCGCTGCCCGTCGCAACGCTGATATGGTCGTTGAGCACGTCGCCACTTCCCCGCCATCGACCTCAGGGTACGCACCATCTTCCTGCCCCTGTGGACACAGTGTCAGCATGCCGCGATCGCTAGGAAGTATCTGCTGGACGTCACCTGCAACGAGCACATGCTTTGCCACGGTCCAGAGGAGGTTGCTGAGATGAAGACGACTGCATGGTCGAATGGGTATGTCGGTGAGAAGTGTTTGGTTGTGCTGCCCTGGACGAAGACCCACCTCATATATACCCAGAAGGATTACCGGCGGTGTTCCCAGAGTAGTAACGGTCATTTGTCGCGTGCCTTGTATCGAATCACAGCCGCACCACGCAGGATGATGTAGGACCAGAGTGCTTGTTGCCAAACTACGCCGCTAGGGACGGAGAGCCAAACCCGCTGCCACCTGGCTGTGGGGATCGACCGGGTGTGGTTATGGTCACATAGTAGGATAAGGCCTCGCCCTCCTTCTCATGCTCGGAGATCTCACTTTCCGGCTGGGACCTGGAACTGTGCAGTCAGATTGCGAGGCCGGGATGGAGCGCACACGTTGTTCTCTCAAACCGTCTGAACTTCCCAGATTGTGTGACCACCCTCCGCAGAAGCTGCCTAATGCGGTAGCGGCACAGCTAGTAGAGCTCCGAAGCAGTACAGCCTGAAAACGGATATTATTGAGCGCATAAGCTTCATCAGGGATCGTGGACGCGCGCACCGGTGTTGGTTGACATCACTCCCGAGGGATCCTAGCGGATGTGCCCTAGGACGTCGAGAAGAAGCCCAGAAGGCAAGTCAGTTAGTTAATCCGACTCAATCACACCGTCCGGCGGCTGATCTCAGTGTTCGCAGCATCGGCTGTGATACCCTGACGGGGCCTGAGCACAAAGACGAATCAAATGCATAGTTAGCGTTGCTGGCGACTATCATCCTGTGGCTCTGCGCCGGCGTACAACAGGTCGTGTGCTATTGCGGCTGCAGGCCTCGTCCGACAGGGTCGGTACGCATAGCTTATGGCGTCTCATACCGTTGGCGCTGCGAACTTTCACGGGAGAAGTCCGCTACATCCGCTGCACCTGTTGGCGTTACCCACTGAGGCGTGTTGCGGCCGGTGCGCCCAGCGAGACCTGGATAATGAGTCAGCACATGGATCGCAACCGTCACAGACCTCCACGGGGAAAAGCCTCTCGGGAGGAATACGATCAATATTAATCACTCAACTCGAGGCATGAACGGAGCTTGCCGCAAGGATCAGTTGAAGGCTCACTTGAGAAGAAAGGTGCACTGGAAACCTGATGGGAGTGGGACGACTGCGGATACATAGATGCATTTAGGCAATAATCCCCGGATCGGGCACCAGTAGCCAGGAGACGGATCAGCGAGGTGGCGATGAACACATGGACAAAGACGGACATACGCAGCGATACAAGGGTGCGGTTGGGTTGGCACAACCGTAGGCGTACGGTATTTGCCGGGTATCATATGTTGAAGTCGGGCTGACCACACAGACAACTACTCACTAGATGTCTCATTTTCAATCACTGTTACCCGCATAATCCAAAAGACATTGACTGGGTGCTATCTATGGCGCGCGTGTCCATGAAACTGTGAGGTTCAATTAGCGTCCAACGACCTGACGCTGACATTGAGCCGGTGCGAAACGAAAGCCTCGACACTGATCGGACTAGGCAAGCAGGTGAGAGCGTTTGGGCCGCACAGAACAAGGCGAGCGGTGGTTGTGGCCGAAGCCCGTAGCCCGTATCCCGTATTTGCCTCAGGTAGTCCGGGGAATGGAAACTGGTTCCCAGCTGTGGCCAGGAGTGGTGAGGATAGGCGTACTTGGCTCGGGTATGAAAGGTGAGGCTGTTCTCCGGGTGATACTGTGGCAAGATGCGGAGCAGAGGCGAGAGTACAATGTCGTCCATCTGCGTTTCTCATGCGTCGGCGTCGGCGATGACGGGGAGAACAGACCCGAGATGCACTGGGCGCTTAGCCCATGCCACCGCAGCCAGATCCGGCGCTCGCCACCAACGTTCGCGGAGTCTGTTCTGGCTACTTACTCACCGGTCACCAATGACCACGACATGTCGCCCGTCGTCGACCCCGCTATGTACATCCAGCCACAGTCTGGCTGCGAGGACTCCTGTAAGATGACCGGGGACTTACTGGAACGCCAGCTAATAGGAAGGCGTCCAGATCGACTTTCCGTGCAACGGTCGGGCTCTCACGTTCCCCTACAACGTCACTCAGAGGCTCAGGACGGTGAACCACGCACTGTTCGCATTCCACGGTGTACTGCTGTCAATGGGCGTGGGCTTACCACCTCTGCTACCTTACAGCCATCACCATCAATATGACGCTTTCTGGACGGTCTGAAATTATTCAGCGTCCTACTGTGGTTCGCAGCACCGTTAGCGAGCACAGTGCAAGAAGAAGCGCAGCATTTCCCCCTCGCTATGCTGTGAAACTCTCTCAGAGTTTCTGCACGAATAAGCAGGTGAGCCGAAGCCTCGTGAAGCCGTTCCATGCCAGCGTTCATCTGCTTTGCTCGCAGTACTTTGACGCAGCCACAGTAATTAGTGGGGATTCTCCCTCGATGAACACCGGTGAGCTCTTACCTGTGACGAGCTTGCAATGGATGTACCAGTGCTCCTGGAGCCTTTCAGGCACCCGGCGTGCAAAATTCATGCCGGGCAACTCTATGGCAACCGCTACGGGCCGATCTGCGTCTGCTTCTTCCAAAAGGCTCCGTAGCTGCTGAGTCGATCCGGTCACCCCGAGCTAAGCAGCGTATTTTGGCAGATGTCTGCTTCGCAATACCCGGAGCGGACCTGACGTACTCTGCGAACACACTGCCGAGAGCTTGTTGGACATCTTGTGTGGTTCTTTGCTGGTGTAGGTTTTTATCATGGCACTCGACCTCGTTCAGATGACATGATGGTCTACAACAGTTGCATGACGCCGGGCCTCTCATCACGGCTACAGTCGCGCTGAGTCAACTCCGAATGGAACGCTCAGCGAACAAACAGTCGCTCACCTGTATATTGACCGGCGTTGGGCTCCCCGAAACATGGCGCTTTGGCTCGTTTACAATGCCGGTACGCCAACGTCATCCATTCTGCCGACCTTTCCCTGCGGTCTGTCCGGCAATTCCTCTCACAGATGTGCATGACAGCAAGCCAGCTGCGTAGAGAATCCTCAGGCTCAGAGCTCGCCGCGGCGCGCCGGAGTGTGTAACGGCGCAGTGCTGAGTGTAGCACTCTGTCTCTATCACCCTCACCTCATTCTGCGGCGAATACGCCGAATACATAATCATACACTTCCCGGAGCGCCCCCTACAAAGAACGTCAAGCGTCTCACCTGGAGACTCGATCGCTTCGTGGTTCTCGACCTCGAGTGTTCCGGTACGCCGTGCATGATTCATTGCGCAGACAGAGATGGGCTTTACTGCGACGTTGCCACTCTCCGGCCCACGGGAGTCCCTCCCAGTTGCTTGCTAATGGGAAACGCATGTATTCCCTCGTCCGGCGGTCCGACTCGGCGGGTGTGGTGACGGTGATGCGCTTAAGGCGCGAATTGTGCCGTCATGTAACGCGTCCAAAGCCTAGGTGCAGGAGAGCCATCCTTGCCGGATCCATTAGTATGTCTTTGGAGATGCCGCACCGAGCTTGCGACTCACCGTTTAGCTCGCGGGAGTTGGGCCCCGAGGTGCCCGGTGGTCTTCAGCGTCAGGAGTGAGTGGCCCTTGACAAGTGGCTCGACATGCTTGTGCGTATCAAAACATATGGACCACCCGGTTGTTCCGTCCCTTGCGAGACCGCACGCGTTTTCGCCGACCCCAGCCGTGATGGAGGTGGGCAAAAAGGGCCTGGCCGGGAATTGAACCCGGGACCTCCTCCAAATGGTGTGGAGCCCTAAGAAGGAATCATACTACTAGACCACCAGGCCGTTGAGAACGTGGTGTTGCTTGACAACTGGAGGGGACCGCTGCGTCTGCTCTGTCCTGAGATCTCGCCCGACAACTTCTTCTGAGCACGGTCGGTTGAGTGTTGGTGACATGCAGCGGCTATCCCACAATGCACGCGCACGCTTCTGCCTTCTGCCTGCTTCATGACCTGCTCGTTGCAACATCCACGCTAGCCATCTCATAGCCCACATCCATAATGCCTCGTGGAATCCCAAACGCCAAGCGAGACGAATCGGCACTCCGATACACGTCCTTCCAGGTCCCGCTTGCGTCAGTCTCGTAGGCTGCAAAGGCTCGAGAAGATGCGGACGCTTACTGGATCGTTGGCAGGCTGAACCCCAAACATGTCGGCTCGACCTACCTGAAGTCCGAATCCCAAACGCTGTGGTCGCGTAATGCGGTCCGCGCACATAGGTCCAGAATTGTCCCGGACGAGACAGGGATCGCAACTCCTACGGAGGTTGGTACTGCGAGCACTTCTTGACACTCCTTCCCCGTACTGAAAGCGCGTTAGCAGGCCAGGCGGGGGTCCAAAGTCGTGGTCATCCATCCAGGCTCGCGTTTCCTCCGCGTAGGACGCGCCTCGGACGTCACTCCCCTGACAATACCGAACGTCATCGCGCGAAAATACACTTCTCCAGTGTCAACACCAAGCTATGTTCAAGGCATCTCGCGACCAAGGGAAGATAGGAGACGCGCGACACCCTCGACCACTGCGCCGAATGGAGACGAGTATGCGGTGAATGTGGCCTCGGATGATCCGGTACGTTCGACGCGTCTTTGCGCCTTTGCGTCTTGCGCGCCGTGTTCATTCTGTCGGTTAGTTCGACGCAAAGGTTGCAGCGATCACCGTCTCGCTGCGAGACCGTATGCGTTTCTACAAACTTCGCGTGACCCCCAATGCCGCTGGAATCGCCACAACGTTCAACGAACAGTTCCAGCCCGAAATAATCCCAGAGCAGAACGACCCTTACAGCGTCGACTGGATATATTCGTCAGACGAACCGTACTATGTGGGCGAGGAAGCTCTTCGCATCGCAGACCCCGAGCGAATGGGCTACATCGCCCGGTGGCCCATCTATGGAGGCAACTTCAACACTCGTGATTACCCCTCGATGCAGCTCATATATAGCGACGTCGAGACGATCTTCAGGGAGGCGTTGAAGCAGAAAGGGATCGAGCCGAGCACATACAAGGTCAGTACACGGTCGGCAGGACTATCGCTATTGTTACTCACATATGGGTACGTAGGAATACTCTGTCGTACTAGTGATTCCGGACTATTACGATCGGGCTTATGTGGAAGCACTCGTGAGGATCCTTCTGATCAACATGGGCTTCAAGCAGTTCTGCGCTCAGCAAGTACTGACAGCTTCAACATCGTCAAATACTCTCACTCATACGGACTGCTATTAGGAATCGTTAGCGGCAACGTATGGCGCGGGTATCTCGAACGCATGCGTAGTCGATATGGGTGCGGTAAAGACCAGTATTGCTTGCGTCGACGACGGGCTAGTCATCGCCGACACAAGGTATATATGCATGGGCTTACTGTCTCGTCAAATTTACTGACGCTGCTCTAGGATGGTTTTGAGCATGGGCGGGAACGATATCACCGAATTTCTCTACGTCCTATTGGAAAAGATCGGGTTCCCATACCGCGACGTGAACCTCGCAAGGTCGTACGACTGGAACGTCATGGAGGACCTGAAGGCACGCCTGTGCACTCTAGCAGAGGTGAATAGTATAGTCTTCCTACAAAAGCGTTGCTAACGTATCTTGATGTTAGGGCGACGTGGCGTTGAATCTATACGATTTCTCCGTCAGACGGCCGGGAAAGCCCACGGAGAAGTATGGCCTACGTGCCTATGACGAGATCATCCTCGCGCCAATGGTGAGCATAATACCCTTGGCCCACGACTCATACTGAGCGATTCCCAGTGTCTTTTCGAGCCGCGCGTCATCGAGTTCGAGCACAAGAGAGCAGGCATGCGGTTTCTCACCCGCGCACCAGACATGGCAGAAGAGATGGTCGAGCAAAGCTCGGAGAAGTTCACTGAGCGTTACGTGTGTACTTCGCTTTCGCCGTATCTCTGGATCGCGCTGAAGTTGTGTGCCACAGACACAAGCCATGTTGATATCGACGCAGCATCTGTTCCCCGTGCTCATGCCCGCCCCCACAACCCTTGAGGTACCGCTTCTCACCACGCCAGTAGTCCAGACACCAGCAACAGAAGGGCAGTCGCTTGCGGTCACTCCCGTAGCACCCAGTGGTAAGTTGGATCACCGCCCGATGATCCACGGATCCGCTGACAATCGCGTACTAGCCTCTGCCACCGCCCCCGTGACTCCAGCAAGCGAAGAAGCTCCTGCTGCTGGCAAGAACGCTAAGGACGAGGATGTCGAGATGACCGATGCCACGGCTCCGGCCGCCGCGTCTGAGGCTCCGTCGGTCCCAGGTGCGGACGAAGAGAAAGCCTCCACCAGCAAGCCGGAGCCAGCCTCGGCCGCCGCAGACAAGAGCAAAGACGCAGCCGACACGAAGGAGGAGAAGGACGCCCCAGTCGAGATCATCGACGTCGACGAGATCGAGACGAAGGCCGCCCCGGCGCAGCCGCCGCAGGCACACCAGCAGCCCCCGCCGCCGACGATGATCCCGTTCGGGCTGCGCGCGTTCAACATCGACGTGAGCTTCGAGGCGAGCAAGCTCCCGCTCGACGTCGCGATCTTCAACAGCGCGCGGGCTGCGGGCGGGGACGAGAAGATCCGGAAGTACCTGCAGGCGGTGCTCGTCATTGGCGGGACCGCGCTCGTGCCCGGGATGGCGCATGCGCTCGAAAGCAGGTATGGTGTCGTTGCCTGGTGTGGCATGCACACATGAAGACTGACACGGCGAACCCCGTGTAATGTGTATAGGTTGCAAGCCATTGCGACTCCGCTCGTGCCTAACATGGAGAAGGTGCAGATCATCCCGCCGCCCAAGGACGTCGACCCGCGCGTGCTCGCGTGGAAGGGTGCCGCGGTGCTCGGCAAGATGGACGGGGTCTCCGACCTGTGGATTACCCCGGCAGATTGGGTGCGTCTTCGATTCCTCCGCGCCGGCTGTATCCTGGACGCGCGAGCTGATGTCTCCGGACTCGGATTGCAGGAGATCTTCGGGATGCGTGCGCTGAAGGAGCGTTGTTTCTTCCTCACGTGAAGGGTCGTCTCGTAGTGAGGCTTGTACGAAACGTCGTGGAAGTTGTTATTACTGTTGTGTGTTATTGCCTTGGGTCGTACCCTGTTTTGCTTTCATCTTGTATCAACTGGAGCACCAGTCCATGGCCCACGTCTTGAGGTCGTCGTCGCGTATTGAGAGACCTAGTTGGACGGGCTGTCCTGCGTGAAGTCTCCAAGTATGGTATGTTTATATGGTCTGGAACCTCGTCAACGGGTATGCATGCATTACGCGTAACAGAGCATGATCAACAGACATCGTACCAGTACTCATAGGAAGGCGTAGGACGAGCGACATATAGACAAGCAATCCGGAAAACAAACACAAGATGGATGCGAAGAGGAGACAGCGACGAAGACGGGTCCACAGAGTTCTATATGCAGGTTCCAGAGCATAGTATACAGTACGGTATAGGACGCAGCACGATACGAGGTACATGGCAGATATACGATGCCGGGATTGGGGTTCTCACACAGCAGGATCGAAGGTCGAATAGTCTTGGCGAGTGTGGTGATATGGTCTGGAAAGCACCCCTCACACGAAGGGCGCGAGAGCGCGTGCTGGTAGCGGCGAGCTATCATACGCCGAGGCGGTCCTTGAAGGCAACGAAGTCGTCCGCCTGGAGCGTCGCCCACTCGGTCGCGAGCACCGTCATCTCCGTCCGCCCTCGCCTGTAACGAAGAATCGAGTCTGGTCAGCGGCGTTCACATGTAGAGATGAGCGAAGCAGCAAACTGACCTGTCCCGGTCCTCCCAGTCCATGTAGGACGCGCCAGTCTCCCGCCACGGGATTAGCTTGTCGCTCTCGCGCGGGGCGGCGGTTGCGCCCCGCTGTGTGCACGCGCTGGCCCCGGTGCTGGTGCTCGCGCCCGGCTCCGGGGTCGCGTCTCGGACGATCTGAACGAGTGCCTTGATCGCGCTGTCCGCGAGGCGATTCGGGGTGAAGGGGAAGGAAAAGAGCGAGCGCGGGGTGTGATCGGACGTGTACGGGAGCTCGGCGCGGCAGAGGGGGCACTCGAGTGAGTCGTGCCAGTAGCCACACCCGCGATGCACGGCGGCGAAGCACCACTGCATGATGCAGATGGCGCAGAAGGAGTGACCGCAGCGGCCTGGGGAGAGTGTGTACGGGCAGGCCCTGCGAGATGTGTTGCTAAGCGAGAGCTATAAGCAGGAGGAGAGGCAAGAGAGACGTACATGACTTCATAGCACCTGCAATTATAACGGAACGATCAGTGAACATCGCGCGGGTTGGGGTGAACGGACGTACAAGGAACATGTAAAATGTTCTTCTAATTGGGCGAGAGCCCATTGAGGTTCTGATATCGTACCCACCGCGGTGACTGCTGTCTCGCGCTGTGCCCTCTTCGCCAATATCTTCTCTTCGGCGGCTAGCCTTTTCTTCATAGCAGCGACTTCCTTCTGCTCTGCTTCGACCTCGCGGTGTTTGCTCTTGAGGGTGTCTGCCCGTTTCTTCACGGCCTCGCGCTCGCGTGCAACGCTGGCTGCTGCGCGGTCGAGGGCGTTATTCTTCTTTACGACTGCAGCTTCGCGCTTCTTGACTTCAGCCTCGCGTTCGCGTACACTCTTCTCCGAGAGCACAAGCCGCTCTTCGCGCGCACGCAGCTTTTCGTCCTTGTCGACCATGGATACGCGCTTCCGCTTGAGGGTGCGGGAGGGTGTGGGATCAGAGGGTGCACGCTTTCTCTTCGACGGGGTGCGCGAGGCGCTGCGGGATGTGGATGGAATGTCCGACTGCGATTCTACGAGGGTGGTGGAGGTGCGGCCTCCCGAGGTCGAACTCGAGGGAGACGAGGGCGCCGATCTGGCAGTGGTTCGAGAAGAGGTCGAAGTAGACACGGCAGCGCGGGAGATACGCATGGAGGCAGACTTGGATTTATCAATTCGTTTCGAACTTGTCGCTTTGCGTCCTTTCACTACGCGCGGACCTGTGGTCGCTCAGGAATGCTGCAAGCTACATCGCAGAGAACAAGCGTACCTTCTACCTCTGCTTTAGCTGCTGACTTGGAGGCGCCAGACGAGCGGCGCTTGGGGGCGGGCTGCTTGGGCTTGGGGTGTGTGAGGCCTGCTGTCGCTTTGGCCGTCGGCCTTTTGAGCCTGGGCGACGTGCGCATCGCTGGACGGGCGCGGGGGAGACAGGCAAAGCGGGATTGGCAGCCAAAGACCGAGTATCGACGTCGCCCGCACAAAGCTTCCGCCAGGCGTGACCGCCTTCAACCGCCCAGCAGCCTGTGACGGGCACACGTGACCGCGCATCAGTCACGCTCGCGTCCCCGACGCGTCTCCTTCCGTCCCTTGCTTCCCTCCCCCATCTCCTCCTCCTGCTGAGCTGTGCCATGTATCGCTTTCAGTGTGCAGAACCATGCTATGCGGTAGACTGCGACCTGGGCACATACTAAGGAACAGTACAAATCTTGCAAGATGACCAGCACCGGCTCAAAATCCGGAGACCTCTGCCGAGTCGGATGTAGTTCGATGGACGCGCAGAGCGCAAGACGAAGCAGGACGGAGAAGGCAAGACGAAACCTCGGGTGAGCGCATCTTCACTCGCGCCGGGAAAGGCTCTTTGCAACGAGCAGGATATATGCGCCCTCGGGCCGACCTTCCGTACCAAAGTCTTGTTCCTTTGAGACATCGCGCACAACGCCCTTCCGGGTTCCCCCACGATCGAGAGCGTCTTGTCTGGTGTATCACGCCAGTCGCCCGGTAGCTTCAAAGGGCTTTGTTTGGCGTTGCCGACAGACCACAAGTCGCCGCAGACATGGAGAAACGTCTGTCAGAGCGTTCGTGGGCGGCGCGGGGAGACGAAATGGTAGCACACCTGCTGCAAAGGACGGTGAGCAATCCATGATACCTCTTTCATCCAGCTGCTTTCTCACGTTGCAGTAGCACGTTCTCGATCGCGGTATGCAATTGCCTCGTGTGTCGCGAACGCCCTGATAACCGCCAGGCACTTGTAGGGCCACCTGGGCGGGCATCGATGACGACAAGGTTGTGTCAGCACTCGCAGTCCTCCTGCCGGTGCGCTGTTCCTGAGCCCAATGGATGTTCTGCTTCTACCCTTTCCAGTCTCTCTGTGATCATACCGCCCGACGCGTGCTATTATACACCGTCAGCTGTTGCCCTGTCCTCCTACCTGGGGTCCAGGGACGCCGCATTGTCGCTCCAATTTCGTCAGGACCATTATGTGACATCCGATGCTCATCCGGTACGTTCTTCTCAGCGTGCACTGCGGCGATATTATCTGAACCTAACTTTCTCCTAGAACGTACTTCTGTGGAGGCTGCAGTCCCCGCCTGCGCCGCTCCGCCGAAACTCGCAGTATCCGTGCCTGCGCCCTTCTTCGATGTTGCAATCGCTCGCGTCGACCATCTGCCCATCGCTCCAGCCCCATGTGAGTCTGCCCTTGTGCTCCTCGGGCGCCCCGCCAAGCCTGTCCAACGTTGACCGTCGACGGCACCTGATATGTGAGGCTGCGGTGAATTGCTTGCGTGTGACGTCGGGTGGACAAAGCGTTGTTATTTCTCTTGATGATACCAGTACTTCTGAGCCCGGAGCCGCGCTCCGGACTCCTGGGGGCGTGTGGTGCATCATGCACGATCAGGCACAGATACGACGCTCGGTAATAAGTGGTCGTACTGCTGAGACGTCAGTTCGCGACCGCTCAGCCTGCTCTCGGACCCGATGGGCAATCAATCGTTGGCAGCCAGACAGGTGGGACTCTGCATATCATTTATCCATACGGTGTCGACGGGTTCTGAATTGCCCATTTACAGATGCGTATCATGTACAGCTATCCATACTGTCTTGAACGAGTAGCGCCGACTGTGCTTTCCAGCATGAGTCCCGGCCGCGCATGATTCTTCTATGCGCCGATACCGCGTCGTTAGCTGCCGCGGTGAGCATGTACGGACGTGTGGGCATTGGCTCTACACACTCCCACACATTCAACGTAATCGTTCCAGACGTGAACTGGCGTCTCAATCACACGTCTATCTTGCTTGGCATGTGCGAACCCACGAATCAATGCAGCGTGTTGCAGAAGCGACCGCGCGTATAGGGTTGTGGGGAAGTGGTGCCGACGATGAACTTCACTGAATGCATAGGGACTCCCGATCCAGGCCTGGCGCCCGTATATTGCGCGATTCTGTGGCCGTTCTACATCCCGTCGGTGCAACCATTGGCGACTTCTCTCCTTGGAACGTCGCAAGGAACCGTCGTTGGGCTGCCGGTGGCGCCTTCCAGATAAAGGCCGCCTTGTTGGATTGCTGACATCTAGTCTTTGAAGACAATGGCGAGTATTCTTCCGGGCCCTTTAGAGGCCTGGCTCTAACTGACGTGTTGGGCTTCCCCATAGAGGGGAGATTCTCTATCGTATGCGATGTACATGCTGCCGTAACCCGTGGAGAACCGGTTCCATTGGTTCCGTTCACATTGTAGGTCCAGTGTGGTCTCAACGTAGCTTCCTCCTGCCTTATTCTCTGACGCGGATTTTGCAGGTTACCCAGCTGCCATGCTCTCTGAAGTGGAACACCTGGGAGCTCCGCTCGCTGTCGACCGATGGTCCCCGATTTGCCACATAACACATCCCGCGCGGGCAACTGTTTCGTCGTCGTTCCACTCTGCATGCATCAACTAGGGCTGATTGCTTGTCTGACAGCGGCGGCCCTCTGTGGCTCATCTTATGTGCGCACTGTCCCCGCACGCGCTCGCTCTACGCTTCCGCAGAACAACGGCCGGTCGGCGCGATCTGTTATGCTCCTTCCCTTTCTCGCGTCCATCCCGCCTGCGATGATCATCCAGCCATCTGTCCGCGAAGCGCCCAGCGCCCCAGCGAACAACTGCTCGGATGCTCATCGGCTTCGCGAACTACTATACAAGAACCGCCGCCACCGTGATAGTCGCGCCGGCCGCTGACCGTGGCGCACCCCCTGCTCCCGAGGTACTGCCTCCGAGAACACGAAGACGTAAGCCGCCGTGGCCTGATTCGCTGGGTCGCTGTTCCGCGTCCTCGATGCCGAGCGCGAGCGAGCGACACACGCCGGGAGCTCTGGGCGTGTCACCTCCAGGGGCGGTTCTGGGGCCGCCGCCTTCGCGCTCACGCGACGTCTTCGTTCTCGCGGCCGTCACAGAAAGACGATCGTGTCCGAACACGGAAGGTGCGTCCGCGCGGTGCGGAAACTCTGCCCGTTCGAAGCTCGCGGCGCCACCGTTTAGAGGCTGACGGCCGTAGGGAGGACGGTGCCACCGCCGTGCGCGCAGACAAACGTCTTTGCGCGGGTCCTGGAAGTGTGCGCACGACGGCCGGCGTGCGGGTGCTGGCTGCTATCTGGCTTCCATCGGACAGGCGAGGGGCTGCAGCACACATGCCGAGCACTTCGTCGGGGCGCGTGCTGCCGCCTCGCGGCTTCCGGGGGCACCAAAGGCCTAGCGCGGACGCTCGCGGGCCCTGGGGGGCCGTGAGACGTCGTATCGTGTGGTCGAACCTACTGAATGGCAGCTGCGGAGTGCAAAAGCCCGCCGTCGGGCGTAGCGAACACCGTTCGCGCCGATCCAGAAAACTGCTGTCGTGAACCTTGCAATTAAGACGGCGCGCTAGGCATGGCGTACGAAGCACGATGCGCCGCGTGATTCTCTCAAGGTTTGCAGAAGATTGTCAAATTGGGGAGGCGCGAGTTGGACCTCTCATACCGGGAAGATCGCAGAACCGAGTCACCTTCTGAGGCCCTTGACTATCCTGCGAGGTGCCCCGTTTCCATAGGAAGAGTACGGGTACAATTCTGAACATCCTGAACCGCTATCGTACATGCATGCGCAAATGGACGAACACCATTGTGAAATAACCTCGGGTTTAGTCCTTCCGTGCGCACCTGCGACCATTTGAAGCCCTATTGCAAGCTCTTCACAGGTATCGCCCAAGTGAATGCTCGCCTGTACTGTCGAAACCGCCTCAACTTCGGTCTTTGCCGGGCTAGCCGCAGGTCTCCTTAGTAGCCAATAATCCAGGGGCCTATTCCCGGTTGGATCACGTCGCGCTACTATTGTAGTTTCCTGAACTCCGCGAAGGTCTGTAAGGTATTACACCAGCCATCTCATTTAGCCGTATATCACCGCATTTCGTGCTGCCTCTACTGACGTCTTACCCGCAGCCCACTCTTGTCCTGAACTCCGAGGAGTTCCTGCCCATCTGAACAAGAAGTAGTGATAGCACGAGTCGGTGGACGTATCAGCCTCCCTCCAGCGAGGTTCATTGATTGCACGATTTGTCCTCATCTTGACGCTCAGTGCACGATAGTACTTTCATGTGGCCTCGATCGCGGCGGGCGGCCTCGGTCAGCGGGCTGCGCAGCTCAGAGTAAACCTTGGGTATGTGCACAATCCATCAGGAACCCTCGCAACCTGACCCGGCCTCGCCCCTCGCAGAGACCACAGGACATCGTGCAACCCAGTGCGGTCATTGTGTACATGCTGCTATGTGGTGATGTCGCTCGATCAGGTCCGCCACACGGGGTGCGTCCGTTCGCCCGACTCTCATGCAGCGCTTCCCCGCCTTCTACCCGCCCGCCGGCTGCTCGGTTTACGTGTAAGTGTATGCGCCCATTCATTCATCCTCCGTGCAAACCCCAACACGTGTAGCTTTATCTCGCAGTACGCTGTGATAAGCACCCCCGTCACACCAGCAGCTCGGTCGGTGTGCTTGGCTTGCGCTGTCCAGGGCCATCGGCCGCCCCTTCCAGCTGTTATCAAATCGATAGGCCCCTCGAAAAAAATAAATCGCACAGCAGTTTCGGGCGGCGATGCGGGGAGACTCGCGTATGCGCGTCTAGGGCGCGCGTACCTCTAATCGGTGCGCGCTACCTGTCAAACCGCCTCACCCGAAGGATCTCCGACGATTCTGGGTGTGAAACGTAGTATGTGATTTTTTCTAGAGGGGCCTATCGATCTGATAACAGCTGTCAGCGACTCGCGCTTCCCGTCACTGTGGCCAACAGTCGCGCAAAGTTTGCAATTAATTTGGCCACGGGTCATGCGCCCGCAGGCTCCAGCACCGTGAACCCGGCGCGCGCCTGCGTGCTGGCCCCGTGCGGTATGTCTTGACGTTTTTGACATGTCCGTCGGCGCCCCCTGACGTCGCCCTTTGTTCCAATGTGCGGGCGGTGCGCTTGCCGTAGGCTCTCGTCGCGCATGGGCCTTGATCTGTGCTGGACGCACCCACGGTGCGTCTGCGGTGCCTATGTTGCTGGACGCCACCGTCATCCAGCCATCGCGGGGCAGTGAGCCCTCCATCAGCAAGAGCGCGCCCCTGAACTATTCAGGTGTTTCCCAGAGGACACTCCGATGTCGGAGACCTGCGTGAGAGGTGGGGTTACGGTCTGGGCTGTCCCGTGCGCTGCCGGTGTCACCCCCGCATCGAGATTGTGCAGCGAGATCGACCTGTCGGTCCTTGTCGGTCCCAGGAGCTCAGCTGTTCGGCCCTGTGGAGCGTTCTTGAACCGGCACAAAGGAAGGTATGAATTCGACGCAGGGCTGATGCGCCCTTCTAGGTGGGACACCTTGCATCCAAAGTAGGCAGCACGAAAGACTTTCACTCCCCACGCTCTAGCTGGTCATGCTGCGTGGCTTCTGTGGTGCGTCTGTTTACCTCCGCATGGCAAGTGTCTGATCTTCACGACCTCAGTGAAGCGATAAACTGCATCATGATTCCCTCTGCTGGAGGCCGTTAACGTGCGTGCGGCTGCGGTAGGATGCTATAGCAAAACAGCAATCATATCTGGCGGGCCACCTCACATCGGTTTGAACGCCCGATCGCCACTAGCAGGCACTGGACACGCCCAAGGAACTGGCGACATTCCAACGTCCTCTTGTACGCTGATACGATCACCCAGGGTCATATCGGCTTGACTCCCGATGTACATGCGGGGTCTATCCATGTCTTCGCAAGCGCAAGCACTGCCCAAAGCGCGCACCACTGGTCGTCCCCGGAAGTTCCTCACTTCCGTTCAGTCCGCGGGCCATCGGGATGCTGTAAGCTTACATTTGTCAACAGTAAGCTGATCTAACGCGTCTCTTACAGTACCTTGGCGGTGGACAGGGCACGCTGTCCCCTCATCTTTTGCTATTGCACCCCACGTGGCGTCAAAAACAGAGGGTGTTGAACGAGTACCAGAAGGCCCTGACGTGTCAAATTTCGGTCACCGGACCACCTGGTGGATCTGTGCGCGTCACTCTCCGTGTGCGACCGAAGGATGCCCGGCCCCGACGCGCCCATCCTTCGCGCTCGCGGCAGCCCATAGGCGAAAATAATAGCGGGCCTGCAGGCCTGCAGACCATGTGCCGAGACGCGTCCCGACGGCGCGCCGGCAGTGCGGGGTGTCCAGTACCGACACGCTTGGGCGGCCACGGGAGAACGCACCCGCGGTACACCGCTGAACAGTGCGCGGGTGGGATTTGGGTGGCGGTAGGGAACTATGAAATGCAAGAGCGTACAAACGTGGTTTCCTGATGGCAGCCACTTGGAATTCACCGACCCAGAAAAATGCTGGAGAACAAGAGCGAGTCAGCTGGAATCCAGCTTGCGCGTCTCTGGCGCCGGACCACCACCTGCAATCCAAGTGAAATCACCCTGGCGCCTTTGCTCAAGACCTTCGCGTAATTTCTCAATGTCCACGTCGCTGAGGCCCGCAGCTGCCAGCGCCTCCCGTTGTCTCTCTGCTTCTCGCTATCACCATCGCTGCGTCCGGCCTTCCTCTCGCGCCCGCCACCTTCTCACTACACGTCTCGGATGGATCACACTAAGGACACCCTCTACGCCAGTAAGCACGTTCAGTATAACACAGGCAACATTCACTAGGCTGCCCGCGGCATCTCCGAGACGTCGACGATGACGTGTCTCGACGGCTTGCATTGACTCTCGACTTCAATGAGAAGGCATTCCGTTGGACATTACCTGTAAGTCCCTTCGATGCTCTCTTTTGTAGCTCCAGTGTTCTCTACCCGAGGATGATGAACAATTGCGGCGAATTGTCAAGGCTGCTGCAGGGGCAGCGTCATACTGATATTGGGGGTGTGTACATGGTGGTCGACAATACGGCCCCCTTATAGTGCATGTAACATAGTTATGTATCTACGTCAGATCTTGGCTCCAAATGAATGCTATCGCAATGCACGATGCTCTCGGGGTGCTACCGGGGGCGGGGTGCCGGTGTGAATACTGCCTACGCTACACAAATTGGGTCAACATCCGCTCTTTGCTTCCAGGAAACTCGATCATGGCTTCCAGCAAGCCGATCCTTGGATTCCAGGAATTTTCCTGGCCGTTGGAACCCAGGTGGCGTGCCCTTGGGCGCCACCGACACTGATCCCACCTGGATTCCGCCCGCGCGATGTTCAGCGGTGTACCTGAGGCCTGAAGCCCGATCGAGCGTATGTACGTACTGTTTGCATGTTCGTCGCTGCCGCGCGCGCGCAAGGCGATCGCGAAGGCCCTCCGCGGGCGCCTGCGCTTGGCGATGGACGATGGATGCTGATCAGGACTCAGGATTCCCGGAGGAGGCGAGCGGAAGCGAAGACCACGGTGCGCGCGCGCCATCAGCAGCACCGCAATCCCGGTGAACAGAGAATTCTGCACGCGCCCTCGCCTCGCCCTGCGCAATCAGCGATTCACCCGAGAGCCCAGGGTCCGGTCCACCCGGAGTGTGCACCGCGCGAGGCGCGTGCCGCTTGGCTCTGGAGCCGACGCCTTCGCCGCATCGGGATCCGGCCTCGGCGAGCGTGTTTCGAAACCATCGATCGCGTTGCTGCCCCTGCGCGCGCCGTCCATCAGACGCGGGGGGCGCGGGGAGAGAACACGTCCGAGCGAGGAACTTTCCACGTTCCAGCTTCGCATTCGGACATAGCTGGCGTTAAGACGTCGACGTCATGCCGTATGGCCACAAGATGTTCTTGGGTTCGGACGCTCGAGGGTGACACGCGCGCGCGGGGGTTCTGAATCTCTCGACGACTGTTCAGCTGCCCTCAATTCTGGACACTGGACAGCCGCCGGCGGTCATGCGGCGCGCTTTGTATCGGCGGCAGACAGACGCCAGTCGGCCAGCGACAGCGTCGGGCGGTCCCAGCCCGCCCGCTCAGGCAACGGCGTCACCATATCAAACATACGCACTGAAGAGACCGAGCACAGGGTCAGAAATAGCCTGTTCCAAAAACAAGAGAACACTCAATCGGTATCGCAATCGTCGCTCCACGTGCGTAGTACCAGAAACAGGAACATAGACCGCGCCAGAAACGCGCGACCGCGACAAATGCTTCCGCATCTCACCTCACGTTCGCCGATACTGCGCCCAGGTACGGTCTCCACCGCTCTGATCAGCAATGTTGAATACTTGAGTGCTGGACCCAGTGCGATTAATTGCCCGATCAGGGTTGCAGTGGTAAATTGGCATCCGACGCGTCCGAAGCGGGAGCAGAGGGGAGGCACCCGGACGACGCGCCGTCGCGCCCTGCTTCGCCAGCCAACTTGAAGTCGGCGCGCACACGCGGCAGCCGCAGCCTGTCTCAAAATCATAAAATCAAATGCGAGGGAGGAAGAGGGGAACATCGCACCTCGAACCGGCACCAATTACCCTCGACGCGACGTGTCGCGTCGCGGCGCCGTGCATGACCGTACCTGTCAGCCCGCCCAACAGGTGTATGTCAGGGTATGTATGCCCGCTTGCGCCCGCGAACAGTGCGTTTTTAGGATCTTACGTGCAAGCAGGCGCGGTACCCTGTTTGGCACGGGAGGGAGATGAGGCCTCAGGAGATCCCCACATCTGCCAAGGCGGACAAGCAGCCGTCCGTCTTTTTCGCACTCGCCACACTTCCATGTCGTCATCCGGGTTACCCTCCACAACGTCTGCGCGGTTCCGTTCCTCGATGACCACTCGACGTCGACATGCCAGGGCTTATACGACAGGGCGAGATGTCGCGTTGAGCGCTGTTTAACGAGCGAGTGGGTCAGCACCATCCACTTCCACTGTACGGCTGAGCTATTCACTGACGCTGCGTACTGTGAGATCCAGACGAGGATGCAGGGCCACGAGCTTCTCGATCAGCAACATCTGCCAGCCTGCCACGAGCGTGTTACGCCCGCAGTGCTTCTGCTTCGAACGCGCAGACCCACAGACCGCAGTTACACTGTGAGCCTGACGCACGGCAGCCCCCCGTCGTATTCTTGGCCGGGTTCGCACGTGCGCGTGGGATGAGAGCGCGGACGACATTGAATGCGCGGGGTCGGGACGCCTGCGCGCCGTTCCCACCGCACACCACGACCGTCGCAGCGAAGCCGAAGCAGAGAAGATGCCAGTGCACAGCGTTGCGGAGACCCGGTGGGCCTGCGCGGCCGTAGATCCGGGAGTGCACCCGCGCGGGCTCGACGGTACGTTATGCGGTGCGTGTGTACATAGCGTGCATTACGCTGGCGCGGCTGTCGCTGTCAGCGTCGACCATGCTGATCATATCTGTCTTTTGCAGGCCGCCATGAGTGGAAGGCGCGCGGATTGGCAGATTGGGTGATGTGAGGGCACCGCGCATGAAGAGGGATTACGATTATCTGGACGGGCCGGAGAAGGGATACTCGGAAGCGCAGTTCGGGGAGCCTAGGGAAAAGCTTATTGGCGTCCCGTTCTGCGCTGACACGGAGCTGTCACAGCACTCACAACATCATGCTGCATGAACGTTTGCGCCGGGGTCCGGGGGCGGCCCCCTCGACGCTCGCGCTGAGCGCAGCGCGCTCCCGCCCCTCGGGCACCCCCTTGGACAATCCGATTCCTAACTGAGGCCGAGGCGACACCGAACGCCGGACGGCCGGTAGCCTGCAGGCAGCTCGGAATCAAGATCGCGCACGCCAGCAGACAATCATGTCGAGTTCGGAACTTCGACCATCGACACATCCACTGCGTCCAATGGATGTGTCTCGCGATACCATCGTCGCGCCGCCAAGTCGCCGCCCGCCCCCGCCCTGGTCGTCTCCCTCCTTCCCGTCAACGCGACAACATCGGAGCCCCATCCCATGCCACACACCCAACACGCGGTGCACCGCACGATCGGCCTGCGCTTCTCGAATGTGTGGATGGAGAACTGATGAAGATACATTGCATATCGGGCGTCGATGGATTGCACATGATCGGAGCACCTCCCACCGCTACCACTACCACACGACGGGACCTGATAATATTGAACGCCTGACGCACCGCCTTTGCATCCGGGATGCATCCACAGAGAACACCGACTCCTGCGCAAGGCCACTGGGCGCGCGTGGTCAGAACCCTAGACCAGTCAGCCGGTCGCCAAGCGCGCGGCAATGCGAGCCCGCCATCCCTTCGTGCCTTCCTCGTCGGGTTCGAGATCACTGCGCAACGCGCAGGGGTTGTCGGTGGGCCCGCGAGCGCTGCAGCACTTGCGCAGCGAGGGACTGGACGAGGTCGGGAGGATCAGATGGTGGCGCGCCATAGCGCCAGCGGGCCGGGGAGGAGACGCAGAGCTTGCTTGCTCCATACAGCCAGACTGCGGGGGAAGAGAGACGCGGGAGGGAGAAGACCACGGGACACGCAGACGGACTCGAGGCTGCCCAGCGAGGAAGTTTTAGAGTGCGAGCTGACGGGCACGGTCGTAGGATCGAAGTCCAGTCACGGGAGAGCACAACCAGCGGCGGCGGTAGATCGCATGGAAGCGCGGACACGACGGCGACGGCGGCGCGTACGGCAGCACGGCGCGTCCACCTTCAGAAAATTTGCCCTCGGCGACGCGCCGGTGCAGACTCCAGAGCACAGCCAGAGCGAAGACCCAGCGGCAGCGGCAAGAGAACGCAACAAGCATCGGCGGCACAGCACAGCACAATACGTCAAGCATCCTAGGAACGCGAGGATTCGCAGGTCGCAGGCCAGGGGCGTATGCACCGGTGTACGTACACGCGACGGCGCAGGCAAGGCGAGTGCAGCGTGCAGACAGGCACGTCCTGCGACCGCACGCGGCCCGGGCAGCTCGGACCCACGCACGTAACTTGTTGCGGCGCTGTTGGTCCAGCTCCATCGCCGATGTTCTGCGTGGAAGCGCGGGGCAGCGTGCGACGAGCAGAAAAGGCAGCGCGCCTGCTCGTTTCGCCGTTCGGCGCTGGCGCACGACGCACGTCACGACGCGTCTTCCACACGGCGGCCGCCTCGCGCTCCCCACGCGACTTCGGCCGTCGGCGTCGCGACATCTCGACAGCTCGCTTCGGCTTCGAATTGTGACGCGTCGCGACACGATGGTACGTACACGGCTTCGTGGGGGGTCGGCGCGACGAGACTGACGGGATCGTTCGATGGCGGACGTCGAGAAGCTCAGCGCAGGTCGCGCGGGGCAGCCCGTCGCGGGCGGAACGCGGTGTAATGCGATGCGGGGCAGCCAAAAGCCTCTGTGCGTTTCGCGTACTCTCGGGACGGAGGCGCATCGAGGAGGCTCCTTCCTTTCCTTCTTCGGCGGACGCAACCCTGGGCGCCGCCGCGCTTTCTGCGCTGATGCCGAGCTGCGTGCGAGAGGTGCGCCCGCGCTCGGTTTCGAGTAGGGAGGCTGAGACGACGATCATGCGCCCTCCGACATGGACGGCCATTGGGGCCGAGCGCGGCAGCCGTGCCGTGCATGAAAGAGTCGGCGTGGCCAATCGTCGAGGAGCGGGGAGCAGGCGATTTGCTGGAATTGATGAATTCGCCCGAGTTCGTGTCCGCACCTTCGATGTTTGAGCGTGAGCGACTTGCTCGGGACGATGCCATCTCGCGCGGAGACGCCCGAGGGGACGTTCGAGACGTCGCGGATTGTCGTGCTCGGCGTCGCTGCGCGGGATGGCTCCGTTCCGGAAGGCATGCGAGCGAGGAGTGTGGAAGTTGAGATCATACCTTTACGTGAATGCGGGGGCTTCTCAACTTCGGCGCAGTGCGGTTGGGGCCCAGCGTCTGGTCAGACAGATCGCAGAGGCGAGTTCGTTCGTAAGGCTAGGCTTTGGCCCAACACTTCGAGGAAGAAACGGAGAGCGTGGTGGATGCAATGAGAGCTCGAAGACGATCGCAGCGGCGACCTCGAATGACACACGGCCAACGCAAGAAGATGCACTGGACGGGGACGCGGGGACGCTCGAGTGGAACATCCACCGAGGACCCGGAGGGATCTCAGGCGCGCACAAAATCCTCGGGCGTGAAATTTCTGCGGCGCCGGGAGAAGGCGCGCACGTTGGCAGATGTCCGTCGCCTGGACGATGGAAGAGGGCGCGTGAGAGAAGGTGCGTTTGCGCAGAAAGGGAAGCGCGGGAAGCTCTTCGGCTCGCGGCGCGGAGGATGCTTCGGGAAGGACGGACGTGGGCTGGCGGGACCGATCAGCGGAAGAGACGCGTCCCGGAGTGTCGTGCATGCGTCGACATGACGCGTCGGGCGCATCTGTTGTCGCGTTCGCGTTCGCGAGACGGTCGGAGGAGACACGGGCGCCGAGCAGCACAGGCAGCGAGCAGACAGAAAGAGGAAGGAAGCTGGGTAAATCCCGGTCCCACGCACACCGCGGGGGCCTGGACGAGCAGGGTGATCACGCGATGGACACGCGAGCGCACGGGCGTCATGGGGGATGCTTCGGAGTGATGTAATCGTCGGAGAGACAGCAGCAGGGGAGGATCAGAGAGGAGGAAATGAGCGGGGCCGGGAAGCGAAGAGGGGCGGGGGGCGATAGGAGGAGATGATGTGCTGGGCAAGCAAAACGTGGCGGTCGCGGTGGGTCCGTCTGACAGTTGGTGGCGTCGGCATCAGCAAAGGGGTTGACAGAGGATAAGACGGCGGGCGGGGGGCAGACGGGGGCGGCGAGGAGGAAAAGGATGAAGGAGGGGAACGAGCAGGCGGGCGGAGGGACGCCCGGCGGACGGCACGCTGGCGTTATCGTCCGAAAGACGCGGAATCATTCGCAGGGGGAGGGAAAATATCTCGGGCGTCGGGAGGACCTACTGCCGCGCACATGGCGTTGCTCGAAAAGGGCAAATGCAAGCAGTGTCCCCGAAAAGGCGCGAGGAAGACAGAGGGGAGGTGGCCAATAAGAGAAAGGGGGCAAATTAAAATAATGCGCGGATGGAAGGAGAAGGAGATCGCGAAGGGGAATCTGGGTGCGGAGATTGAAAGGAAAATGTATTGGGAAGATGGGTGATGGAAGAGGACGATTCCAGATCCGCCGTGGGGGCGATCTGAGTGAGGACCCTGAGGGGACGGTGGACGTGCTCGTGCTCGTGCTCGGGCGCGTCTCCGCCTGCGTCTCCTGCCTCTCCTTCTGGGGCGGGGCGGGGGAGGCTCAGAACCAGTGATATTCATCACCCTCGTCCTCTTCTCTCGTCCGTCGCCTCCTCCGGCTCCGCCCCTCCGTCCGTCCATGCTCCTCCATCCTCCCCAGCCCTCCTCGTCCTCCGCCATCGCCCACTACAACCTCCTCCCCCTCCCCGTCGCGCCCTACCCCTCCCGCGCGACGCCCCGCTCCCTCTCCGCCGTGGACAGGCTCCCGCAACCGCCGCAACATCCCGCTCCCCGCGCAGACCAGCTGCCGCACCCAGATTCCCCTCTGGAGCCCTCGAACAACTACCACTATGTCCCCCGCCCGCAACCGGCGCATTCTTCTCCCAGCCCCGACGCGATGTACCAGCACCATCCACATGTACAATCTCACCTCTATGACACCCACCAGCATCAGCAGAATGCACAACCCAATCACCTATCGAACGCGCTCCCCCATCCCCAGCACGACTATGAGCAGCCCCGCCAGCAACCGCCTTCTATCCACACGGACAACCTCCTCTATCCTGCGGAGTCCGGAAACTATTCGCCGTCGCCCGCCTCCTCTCCGTCAGACAACCCGATGGCCGCCCAGTCCTCGGCGTCCCGCCAGTTTTCCTTCCCCCAGCCCATGAGCGCGCCCCATACGCAGAATGCATTTCCGCCCAGGTATGAGAACGATCCGTCCCTTCCCCGCTTCCCCTTCCCCAATCAGACCCTGGACCGTCGCATGTCCGAACCCGTGCTCGGTGCCGGCCGCCAAGCGTACCCCCAGCCGCCACCTCCCGCGCATCACGATACGTTCGCGTATTCGGGCGCGTCCTCTGCCAATATGATCCAGCCTTCCCCGGTTTCCCCGCGCCCGTCTTCCTCGTATTCGTACGGGTCCTACCCGGGCCATGAGCGCGACAATAGTGGTACCTCGATCGGCTCTGCAGGCGCCCCAGACGCGTACGCGCCCTCCGGTGCGCCCACATGGGGCTCAGGAATCAAGCACGCCGACTTGGAGCAAGATGCCGCGTTAGCGAGCTCTCCGCTCTCCCCGCTCTATGCTGCTAGTGCCGCCAGCGGGTCAGACGCGTCGGGCACAGGTTTTCCGTCTCCGCCAACCCAGTCGCGCCCGTCCCCTTCGCGGCAGCTATCAGCGCGTCAACCCCAATCGTCGCCAACAGACAGCAACACGCCGCGCGCGTCCGGGAATAGCAAGACGTATTCCTTCGTGTCTTTGCCTGGGAATGCGGTCAAGAAGCGGCCCCGCCGGCGGTACGACGAGATCGAGCGGCTCTATCAATGCAGGTGCGTGCCGTTTTCCGCGTCCGGTTGCTCCCTCGTGCCGTGCATAGCCTTGTCACCCGTGTCTCGTTCCCCAAACTGTACACCTTCCGCCGCACAATCAGATACAGTATTTTTACCTCTCTTCCGCGTTGCTGTTGCCATCTCTTCTTCACCGGTCGAAACTGCGGCTTACTGAGACGCGTGCATCTTCTTGTACCCCAGTTGGCCCGGCTGTCAGAAGGCGTATGGCACGCTGAACCACCTGAACGCGCACGTCACGATGCAGCGGCATGGCCAAAAGCGCAGCCCCAACGGTATGTGCTTTCGCGCCACAATGTCCGCTCCGTGCCACATGCTCATCAACGCGCCATATTCCGCCCTTTCTACCGCGACTTCGCCGTTACATGTATGCGCGTGATTCGTGAACCGCCTACCGCCCTCCAGAATTCAAGGAGCTCCGCAAGCAGTGGCGTCAGCAGAAGAAGGAGCAGGAAGAGCAAGACCGCGAGCGCGAGCGCGAAGAGGCCCACGCGCGTGCGATGGCCATCCGCGAGATGCAGCAGATGGCTCACCACAGTCAGATGGCAGAATACGACCACCAGCGGCATGTACGCCGGCGACTGAGCATGGTCGAGCCGTATCCCGATCCCCATGGGCATCCTCATCCCCTGCCCGGGCATGCGTACCTGCACGGAGGACTTCAAGGTCAGGGGCCCGGTCCGGGACAGGTCCAGGTCCAGAGCGCGTTCGGCGGGCATCCGCCGAGCGCACCCCCGTTCAACTCGCTCCAAGGACCCGGCATGGGCATGGAAGCGCGGTACGGCCTTCCGTCGCCCGCAGAGGACATGTCGCAGTTTCGGTATCCGCCGCCGCCGCACTCGCAAGTGGGCCAGGGTCTCCCGTCTATCAGCCTGACGCACCACTCCTCCGCTGCTGCAGACGAGGACATCTACTTCCGTACCCCTGCGAGCGCGGGTCAGCCCATCCCCCAGTCGACGCATGGGGAGCCTGTGGGCTCTGCTTGGGGACCTTCGCACCCGCTGCCTCACACGCCCTCCCAGCACCACGTACACCCTATGCGGCCGCCTCAACCGTTCTATTCGGCCCAGGGCACAAGCAGCTCTATCACGCTGCCCCCGCCACACGCCCTATCAGCTTCGGCACCGAATCCAAGCCCACTCTCTGGCTCGTCCTTCCCATCTCTCGGTCCCAGCACTGGCCACCCCGACGTTAGTCTTGGACTTGGGGCTCCTGGGGCGGGGAGCGGTTCCCCGACGCCCGAGCTTGCGGCGCATGTCTCACTGGGCTCGAACAGGCTCCCGCCTGACTCGACTCTTCTCACCCCGCTGCCTGGCTACGAACCTGACCTAGACCAGGGCGAGGTCGAGCATGCGCGCGAGCATGAGCGCGAGTATGGGCGGGACCGCGACTGGGAACGTGGACGGGATCGCGATCGCGATCGCTACTATGGAGGAGCTGCGCAGGGTAACGGGCGCGACCAGCAATACGAGTAGGCGATTGCCCACGTCGTCGAGCTCGCCGAGGTCGTAGGGGAGACGATAGTTGGAAGACGGTACAACGTCCGTGCGCCGTATTCTTGTCTCGCCTCGCCTCACTTCCTCTGAACGGCTGTTCTCATCCCCTGGCTCCTTCCCGATGTCGACAGCGACCAGCCAGCTTGTGCGAGTATGCTGTTTCTGAACGGCACCTATCAACACTCCGCTGCGCTCCCGTCTGCGTTCACCCGATGTGTCACGCACGGGTCATCTACCACCATCTCCTCGAAGTTTACCTGCTCAACACACCTTCCACACCATCCACATCGAACGCTGCTCGCACACGTCGCGACACCACACCATCTACCCCCATTGATTGCTCCATCTCACTTGACCGACGCGTCACAAATCCTAGCGCGTCTGCGTCCGCGTGCCACACCGTACCACCCCACACCCTGCCCTGTCCCAACCCCGTTCCGGATCACACGTATGATACGGACATTGTATAGTCGGTTTATTGTGTACCTGTACGGTAGTAGATACCTCTTAGTTCGTTCTTGGTATACATAGCATGCCCGCTTGGTTCACATCTTACATTCCCCCACATCTGGATTTCTCACCATTCATCCTGCCTCGTCACATTCTCCTTCTCATCCGTCTCTTCCGTCTCCTCATTCTCTCCCATGTGTCGGATCGCCTCTACGCTTGCGGGGGCGCACGCTGCTGCTTCCTCCGCGAACCGCCGCTCCCCTCTTCCCGCGCATCACTACACGTAGTACATGTCCTATTCGATTCGCCCGCGTTCCCCCCGGGCGCACTGTATCTCTTCCCGAGTTGTACATAGTATTCCCGCCGCGCGCGCGTAGTACCTTCTTCGCATTATCGCCCTCTTCCGCGTTCTTCCCTCGTCCCGCTCCGCACCTCCCACACGCACACATGCCCCGGCTCTCGGGACCTTCTCGAGCGACTCGCCCCGACTCGCGCACGCCTTTGTTCGCTGCCCGCGCCGATTCGCCCCAATTCACTATCCCTACGTATATCCGCAATTTGCTGCATATTTACTGTACTCTACAGCACCGCACCACAGGCAGCTCGCAGTGTACCACTTGTATATAGTGTATATCATCCTGCCACATATCTTTATCTCTCTGCCCACAGCCATGGCGCGTCCGACGGACTTGTATGTGTTTTGCGGTGTTTCAACCCGGCGTCCTGCAAGGCACCGCCCGACCGTCTCGGGAGACTCTGGCCCTCTGCAGCCCCTGCCCCTGGCGAGTGGCCTCGCCCGCGCACGGTTCCTGGCTGCTGGCGTGCGCAGGCCTGAAACCGGTGCCCGGGCCCGCACAAGGCGCGTTCAGGAGGCGTGTTACCGTCCGCGCCGCCATCTGCACGTCGCCCGTATGAGCATCGGATTCCCATGAGTTGTGGACACCTGTCGACGCGACATGCGCCGGCTCGCCCCCACGGCCGCGCCGCCTCCAGCGTCCAGAACCAGGTCCCGGACGACGGGTGCCGCGCGGCGTCGCGGGGGATCGAGCGGCGCTGGGCGTCCTCGGCGCCGCAGTGCCGTGATTGTTGATACTGGCTGTATGAGTGTATGACGGCCGGTCGGGACTCGGGGCGAGTTCATGTGCTTGTCCGAGTCGTGACGCAGCGGGTTTCGTGCGGCGACGGGGCACCAGGTCCCCGGAGGGTCGCCATGCGATGTGCAGATGAACGACGCTGAAGCAGTGCAGTTTGTAGTACTGTACGCCTGAAGGAGGTGTGATGGGACGACAGCGCGCTTCCGAGCATGCGGGTGTCTCTGCGATCTCAATGCCCGCCCCGCGCAATGCAGTGCCTCCCAAAGTTCCCAAAGGGTGGAAAGCTGCGTCTGCGTTATCGTTCGAGGCCACCTGAGAGTCCGAGGGTGTACACGCGCATGCACCGCTGCGAGCACATGTGTCTGGACCGCCGACGCGAGTGACGAACCTCCACATGTGGCATTGACATTCATTGAGATGCACCGCACCGCAGCGGAGGAAGGAACGAAACTGAATGCGACTCACAAGTGACGAGGGCGACGCACCGTCCGCGATTACCCACTCCCGCGCGCAGGCCACCGTCACAGTCGCGCTTAGCCGGCAGACGCATCTGCGGCTGCCGATGCTTCGCGTTCGCGCGACGCTCGCAAACGTGCATCTCGAATATCACCACGCCTGCAGAGAAGGGGCGGCCGGACGAAGAAGAGGGGGGTCGCGTCCGCGAGTCCGCGCCGCGCCGCGCTCGAGAGTCGAGGCCGTGTCCGACGCACTGTGCAGCACTGACAACTGCGCCCGGTCGGCCACACGGCCCTGCTCGCGAGAGAAGGCTGCGCGCATGGTACGCGCGCGAGGAGACTGTATGTCCATGGCGAGCGTGTTGCAAATCAGTGATTGTGGCCGCGGCGAAAGGAAGACGGGAAGCGCTGCCGCTCACCGTCAGCTGGCCGCCGTTGCGTCATCGGCCCAGCAGGCGGGCGGCCAGCGCTGGTCACTGGGCCCGCCCGCGTGAGCGCGCGCAGGGCGAGAGAAGGGCCGCCAGCTGGAATGCACACGATGCACGTTGCGAATCGTCGCTCGCCTCGGGTGGGCGGAGAGCGGTATGCGATGTGTCTGCGGGATATCGCGATGGTCAGCGTCTTGATCACGTAGCTCTGAGTATTGTATGCGCGAACGACCCATCTGGATGGGGCCCATTGCGTATGTCGTATGTGTGCAATGCTGTGGCCGTGTGTCCGCCCCCAAATCTGAGGGCAATGGAGCAAGATCCCGGACGTGACGTCTTCGCATGCAACAGGGTTCGGCGTGCCTTCGGGCTGGGTGCTCTGAGAGAACATGCGTGAATAGCCATCAGATCCATGACTGCAGGCATGGCGCGACGTACCGTTACTGATAGTCCGTATCTCGCCTACGCGTGATGTATACTCCCTTCGCCTCTGTTCGTGAATCTCCGCGGACGAGGATGAATGGTTCTCGCACGATACGGTACCCGGCCACCGACACACAGCTTGTAGCCCCGGTGCCAAGAATGCATCGAAGACAAACGATGTGGGGAATGACCTCGAGAGGCCCACTTCAGGGCGAACACGCGCTGCACATCTGGTGGGTAAACGGTCAGTACGCGAAGCGCAGCGGTAAATAGAAGGCGTGGACGCAGACGTGCGCCACGAAGGATAGGGAAGATGAAAGGGAAGTTGCAGACAGGAGAGAAGCCTTACAGAGACTTGGAAAAGATCGCGAATGCGGTGGGAACAATAAGCAAGAAGCACGGGTTGTGGGCGTGACCTAGGGACTGAATCGAAGTGGCGTGGGTGTGTATTCCGAAGTCATACAAACTGTATCCTGAGGAATGTGAGGCGACATGGGAGATGGACGACCCATAACAGACATCTCCCGGGAGTCGTGCCGGTAATGCACTGAACGATGCGAATTCCGGGCGCTCAACGTAGGTCCCAGAGATGCTGCGATGGGACTTTGATTCCCTGTAAGCAGTCCCTTCGGGAACATTTGGAGAGAACGAGGCCCGGGTGATGACACGCCGGAGAAGGGACAGACCTCAACTACCGCCGCCGTGGGGAATGCGTAAAGCACGGAGCTTACGCAAGGCGGTATGTATATGCTCTGCGCGAGAAAAGTACCTGGCCTGCTGAATCGTGAGAGGAGGCGGCCAGGAGTGATCGGGATTGCTCACGTACCACTGTGTGTAGTTGTGGGTGTATGCGCATGGCTCGTTGGCCTATACTGATCGATTTTTTGTCAGTGATTCGTAGCATCTGACGACCAACGTTGTATATAACGCACCTTTTGGAATGCACGGCAAAGTTCGGTCGCGACCGGGATTTTTGCGCAGGAGGCTTTGCACATTGGGTGGAGAGGGTGTTGTACTCGTCGCGCCGCAGATAGGGAACGATGCAAAGGAATCCAACATGAGACTGTCCGTCGCGGACAAGTTAATGTTCTGTAAGCAATCGTAGAAGTGTGCTAGTAGTTAGCTGACTACGAACCTACAGCCGAGTGTTCTGTTACGCTCACCAGATATATAATACTGGGTTCTTCACGATTGTCCTCATTGCGGCGCCATACTGCCGGCGCATACAAGTCGGAGACTTGTGGCGCGGGAATGAGCATGTAGGACATGTCCAGGCCAGCCATATTCGGACGAGTATTCTACGTCAATAATTAGAGCCCGCAAACGTGCTGCAAGTGATGTCTGCCATTTCGCATTACCTATACGTGACGGACGGGAAGGTGGAAGACCTACAGCCCGTTTGGGAACCGAGCAAAATGGGGCACATCTGTTGGAGGGCCACATCACGGAGGTCTGTATCGTGGAAGCAGTCGAATGTGTGGAAGGCGAGGACGAATTCTGAGAAGGAACGCGGACACAGGGCCGCGGCGGCGTGATGGGGACGTCAAACAGAGAGCGAAAGCTTCATCCAGAGTCTAGACGGCGACGTGGGTTTCATCTATCCCGTTTCTCTCTTCCCTTTGCTTCGCGGCAGACTCCAGGCCGTCTGTCTGCCCATAACAGGCTCGAGAAATAAGCTCGGTTTTGTGTCAGCATGCATCGTGGGTGGCGCTCTGTCCAGCGGTCTCAAGGAACGGGACCCGGGGCATTATTAACCTGGGGAGAAGAGCACGGCCGTTCACTTGTCTTCGAGCGCGACCGCACAGTGTATGTTAGCCTCCATGTGTCCGCATCAGCAAGCACTGGCAGACGATAGAAGCAGCGGCCTCCGAATCGGTGCTGGTCGAGGAGGGAAAGATGAAAGACGTTCGAGTGGGAGCGAGCGTGTGACGCGCGCTGATCTGCGGGGCGTCTTCTGGAAATCGAGAAAACGCGCACCATCGCATCACGTTTCAGGGAAGAAGAACCATCTTTGCATCCCTTCCACGCGAGCCTGCCCCGGGTCCACGGATCGGGACATCGGGTTTCTGGAAGGGGCAGAAGCCGACGTTGTGGAACGGCGGGTGGGAGTGGATGCTTCGATGCCGTCTTGCCACTTCGGCCAGCCACAGACGTCCAACTCCGCCCGCGCCGAGTGAGGTTCGACTGCGCATCGCCCATGCCTGCCTCTTCCACATCGCCTGTTCGACCTCGAGCGTCGTGCACGCCGTGCTCGTCTGCCGTCTACACTCGCCATCTTATCCAACGCTAGGCGATCGCTGCGTATACAGCAGAGGCGGCGTATGACGCTGCCGCCGCAATGCGTACGTTGATCGGCAAATGTCACCTTGCAGTACAAGAAACGTACTAGTAGAAGTGTACGCATTACTAGTGGCGGAGAATACGCCGCAATCTCCCGCTTTCTAGGTTTTTATCGCCGATACCTGCCTCCAAGAACGGCCCTTATCATAAGGCACGGTCATATAGACTCCTACGTGAAATCTTTCGAGAGCAAGCGTGCACAAACCACGCCGCTTTTCGGCCGTTGGACAGGTTGACACAGTAAGCATCGTTTCTACTGAGTGTATGAGCAGAAGCTGGCGACTTACCACGTGGGTCACAAAGTGCCGGCCGCTGGACAGGCCCTCGAGCGGCGACGGCGTGTGGGCTCAGGGCACTAGAAACGTCCTTGATGTCTAGGCCTATATCCGCGCAACATGGCGGCCGAACAAGCAAGGCGGCTCGCTCATCGTCCGACGCAAGTATGTTGACATAGTATGCGCTGAAGCACTATCCATGGAAAGCCGCTGATCTGTCCCACATCTTCGCAGCTGCCGCACGATCGTGTATGCTGATAGGTGACCTGAACGGAGGCGGAACGGCATGCCCGACCGCGGCAGGTGTGCAGCGAGTCATTCAATCAAAGTTTCGACTGCAATGGACTAGCACCGCAGAATTCCGTCCAACCGTGGCGTTCTCGCATGTTCCCCGTCGATGGGAAGCCAAACGATGGTAGGTACAGGACTCCGTGTATAGGCCGTCATAAAGCGCAGGAGGCTCTCGGCAGCACATAGCCTATTTCGCGGCAAAAACGCTTCAGACATAGCAAACGCTCTACCGCCACCTTCCACCACAATCGGAGGTATCTGCGGACCTATCCTTAACGATGAGGGTGGATTTCTGAGGTAATCACCTCCGGCCGTTATGGAACACGCTCTCAACTTGCCTCCGCAGCGTTGGCCCCCATGCTCTGTGCGGAGACGCTCCCAAAAACAGCCAGCGGCATTCGGACCTGGTCCGCATAGGCCGTGATATCACAGCCGTCTTCAGCGGTCGTGGCAGGTGCGTCTGTTCATTGATCACGATCGCCGAACATTATCTGACACTGGCGATGCGCTCGAACAGAGCAAAATAGGGCTCCAATTTGGCTGCGCTCGCGAAGCCCATCAGTGCTCCATGCGGCCTTTCAGGCTCTCCTGTGCTCCGTCGAAAAAACAAGACGGGTGAAGGCCGCCAGCGAGTACGGGCGCACCGTTTCCGACTTTTTTTGGCAGGTAATGTGAACCTAGGTCGCACGTTTTGACGTCGCCCACTGCTGCGTCCGTGCAGCCACTTCGCACAATCACCGTCGGTTGAAGACTATGTCTTGGGAAGGCATGACGTGTCCCCGGACCGACATAGAACCTTACAATATCTAAATCGCACACGTTTCTCTGGCCCTCGCGCTCCACACGTTCATTACGGCCATGCTCTAGAAGCCTCCGTGAACGGACGTGAAGGCGTTCGTCTGTTCTTCCGTCCTGCGAGCACAAACGGTGTGACGCCGTAAGGAACTGCCGACACTGGTGAGTGAGCGCACACCCGCAAACTCTTCACATTCACTGGAATCATCCCCATGACAGGACACAGCGTGCTCACCGATCTCGGGCGGCGGCAATACTGGCTCGCCGAGTGCCTCGCCCGCGCTACACCATAACGTGTGGACCCCTCAAACACGGGTCGCCCGCCTTGCTTTTCCAAATCTTCTCCTCCGGCCCCCTTGCGCGCATGTTCGCCGCCCACCGCACCCGGAACCTATTGCGTTTCGCCCCGGAATCCGCTCCTCGCGCCCGCTGCGTGTGCGGAGCTCCGAGCGTCGCCTGGCGCCGCCTTCCACACGGCCCGATGAATAGGCTGCGAGGGGTCGCGGCGCGCTCACCGACAGGGCAAGTGCGACCCGGCCATCGGTAACCAGAGCGTCACTGTTGCTCTGGTGCGCGCCGCGCTGACGCCTTCGTTTGCGGAGACGGTTCACGCAGAAAAACTGCGCGCTGCAGCGGGTTCGAGTCGTGACCGCTTGACGGCTCCGCGTCAAGGCTGCGGGGACCAGATCGGGTTTTCCTTCTCTTCCTGCCACGCATGACCGCACTACGGCGAAAGAAGAGAACCTGCCTATCAGAAAGGTCGGCGTGAGCGTTCTGGCTTGGACAAACTGCGAGAAGAAGGCACTACGTGGACTCGGCCGTCGCTGTCCAGGCAAAGCACGCGGTCGAATCACTGAAATTGAACGTCTGCTACTCGCGTCGGGGCTGGGCGTGTCTGGCGCGCGCGGCCAGTCAGAACTCAGTCCTGTCGTGGCTTTTCGTCAGCCTCCGTTTTCACAGTGCGCCGCAGCCTCCTTTCCGGTACTGCCGGATGCAGGGCATGTTCAGTGCTTCGGTCGTGTCGATCTACCGGGCTTCCATCGGCGGGTAGTGGCTGTCTGTGAAGCGTGTTTGGCGTACATATCCATGGCCAGTTGGGATGCCATACCTCTATACGCGTACTCCTGTCAGCGGTTACTTTACCGCCGTTCACTTTTCCAAGGGTGCAGCTCAGGACGGGCCGTAGCACACGTACTGGGCCGTGGAGCGAGGTTTGTGGGTGTTTCACCCAGGGTACCAAGGGCACCATGTCGGCCGCCGTTAACTTGAACTTGACTCTTGCCTGGCCAAACCTCCTTGCTGCTGCCTCCATGTCAGACCTCCGGTGTTGGTGTCATGAAGGGGTTTGCAGTCACGTGGGCCTGGTGGTCTAGTAGTATGATTTCCTTCTTAGGGCTTCACAGCATTTGGAGGAGGTCCCGGGTTCAATTCCCGGCCAGGCCCCTACTATTTTGCTAACCTGGGATGCTCGCTTCCTTTTTTTGTATTGTCCTTCGACGTTGCCTGCGGGTGATCTTAGCCGAATTCACGGCCGGGCAACAGCCTGGAGGGGGAAAAGGAAACTGTCCTCCAGGCTCATGCCCGATCATGTCTACAACAATTCCAGCGCTCCCACGGCCTGGTGGTCTAGTAGTATGATTCCTTCTTAGGGCTTCATTAGCGTTTGGAGGAGGTCCCGGGTTCAATTCCCGGCCAGGCCCGTCAGTCATTCTGTAATCCATCTTTTTCTTGACCGAGGGTCCAAGACTCGGATACACTATCGCCCATATTCCCCGTACCTGCTCAGGCTTTCTCTATATATCGTGCTCTGGCCGTGGGCATACTTCAGTAGTGCGATGCAACTGCCCAGAGGGCACCAGTACGCCAAGCGGTACGTGCGTCGTGCGTCATAGCATTATTCCGACTATTCTCCGAGAGAGGCTGTCCTTTATATTTACTCTATCAGCCGTTCTCTAACCCTCTCAAGGCTCGCATTCTGACTCTCTTTGGCTGTTGACTACTGCCAAGGCTCGCGTAAGAGTATGCTCCGGTCGGGCGCGTTGCGAACGCGGGCAAGAGGACCGTCTCGTGGACGCTCCACGTCAGTCGGACGGACGTGTCTGCAGCGGTACGATCGACTCCGGAATACGTATAAGAGTCCACTTTGGCTCGTTCGTCACTGCGTCTCCTCCCTTAGCAGCAATCATTGACCCCGTCTTTTGCAGACTTGTTGTCGATAACCGCCGAGCTGCCCTCACAAGATGTCGACGGACATCGAGCTCTCCGCGGTGCATCCGCGTCCAATAGATTCCCTCAAACATACTCGGTCAGGAGAAGCCATCGCATCCGCAGCGGGCGAAGCTGCGAGTAGCAAGGGTCAGGGAGGTGACGGCGTAAACACTGCGACACCCTCCCTGTCTGCGGAGGCGCCATCGACGGCCGTCTCAGCGTCCACCCCTGCCCACCGCCGCCTGGCCCGAGTTCAGTTTGCTACCCTATGCTGGACGTTGTTCCTCGCCGGGTGGAACGACGGCACAACCGGTCCCCTCCTCCCCCGGATACAGTCTGTGTATCATGTTCGTGGCCTGGTTCATCCTCTCGGTGATTTGGACTTGCGCTCACGGGACACCGATTTCTTGCTAGGTCGGCTTCGCGCTGGTTTCCCTCATCTTCGTCTTCAACTGCATCGTACGTCGTGCACCGCAAATCTTCTGTACGAACAGTGTAATGATTGGCACAGGGTTTCATTGTCGGCGCGGCCGCGAATGTGTGGCTCACGGACCGCTTTGGTTTTGGTAAAGTGCGTCACACCTGTGTTCCCTCTTGTGCCAAGCTCATATGACTGCTCCGTGAAGGTGATGATAGTCGGTACGCCCTACATGCACGGATTGCCTCGTAGTGCCTGTTATAACATGCCCTTCGGGACGCAGGATCTGCCGCGCAGATCGTCGGCTACGTTTTAGAAGCGCCTGCGCCGCCGTTCCCTGTCTTCGTCATCGGATACCTGTTGAATGGCTTTGGAATCGCCCTACAAGTACGTGGCAACCGGGCACCTCGCAATTGCTGCATTGTGCTCATACGATTCATCCAGGATGCAGGTGCCAATGGATACGTCGCCTCCTTCAGGGAAAACACCTCTAACAAGATGGGCATCCTGCACGCGGTCTACGGTACGTATGGTGAAGCACTTGACTAGTTCGACTCTGATGAATAGGACCTGCACACAGGTGCTGGCGCGCTCGCGGCGCCTCTGGTCTCTACCCAGTTCGCGCAGTTGCACCACTGGTCGTTCCACTACCTCGTCTCGCTCGGGATCTCGGTCTCGAACACCGTACTCCTCATTGCCGTCTTCCGCTTCAAGGACCAAGACAGTTAGTCGCTGCTGTCCTCTCGTATTCGCACGTTACTAATAAAGCGTCGTGCACGTCAGGTTGCCTAGCGGACATCGGCCAGGCCCCGATCCACGAAGACACTGGAGCGACTAGCGGGAGCAAGTACAAGCAGATCTTCAGGCTGCGCGCACTCCACCTCCTCGCGTTCTTCGTTCTGATTTACGTCGGTGTCGAAGTCACACTGGGCGGTGCGTATTTTCATCATCTCATTGTACGCGTGCCGTATACGACGAACTGAGGGAATCGTTGCAGGCTGGATTGTCACGTACGTGATTGAGCTCCGTGGCGGAGGCCCCTCGTCGGGTTACATCGCTTCCGGCTTCTTCGGCGGTGAGTAGTGTGCATGTGCGCTCCCGGAGTGTCTTTCTGAAGCTCTGTCAGGTCTTACTGCGGGCCGTATCGGGCTGCTGTGGGTGAACAACAAGGTACGTCTGTACCCCGCGCTGGCACGGCGCCGTCTCTGACAGAGAACCCCCTTTCAGATCGGCGAGCGCCGCGCCATTTTCCTCTACGCCGTGATCGCTATCGGGTACGTCCCCGCCCCCTCGAATCGCTGCTCTTGAGCGACGCCCACATTCTCACCCTACTCCTCGCAGCCTGGAGCTCGTCGTGTGGCTCGTGCCCTCGCTCATCGGTGGCGGTGTCGCCGTCTCCTTCGTCGGCGTGCTGCTCGGGCCAATCTACCCGATCGTCATGAACCACGCGGGGCGCGTGCTGCCCCCCTGGCTGCTCACCGGGTGCATCGGCTGGATCGCGGGCTTCGGCCAGGCGGGCTCCGCGCTCCTCCCGTTCGTCACCGGCGCGCTCGCGAGCAAGGTCGGGATCAGGGGGCTGCAGCCGTTGTGAGTGACATTACCCCTACATATGTGTGTATATGTATGTGCTGACGGGAAGTCATAGCCTGGTGTCGATGATGGGCGTGATGATTGCGCTGTGGGCCCTTGTGCCCGGAAGCCCTCGTCGCGCGGACTGAGGATCGAGGTCGTATTTCTCGTCTTCTCACTTGCTAGGGCGTGCTTTGTCTCTGTCTCAAATATATGTTGCTGCCGTTTCTAATCAGGATAGCGGAATCATTGACTGTCGGCGTGACCGATCCAGCAGTGAGCTCTAAGTTGCTACACGCACATAGATCGCAACGGCCCTAACAAAAAATAGTAGTGAACGCCTATGTACATTGTACTGTATTACAGTGACGGTGCAACCACCCGTTGGTTTCTCCATACAGTACGTGCCCGGCAAAATATTACTGACTAGATCTTGCATGACACGCTCGAGCGAACATCACTCAACAACGATACGTCCCATAGTACTGCACGAAAGCTGATGCCTCAATACTACCCGCGATGAAGGCGTGCAAGCGGTACACGAACAACTTGCCAGGTCTCGCAATGATGTTTGGAGCCGACGCCAATGACTACAACCTCCTTCATTCGTTCGAAGGCCGCCCTGACGAGCTTCTGGGCTTGTCGGTCCGCTATAGAAATCACGTCAGCATGCCTGCAGACAGTAACGAAGGCACATGCCACTGGAAGGGTCAGAAATGCGAAGTATCATCTATCACACTCGGAAGTGCTCAGACTGACGTGCAAATAAAAGTAGAAGTCTCATCCTACAAAAACGACATATCGAACGCAACTTACCGAGAAGAAGCCTGGGTGTGGTTGGTAGACCTTTGTGGTGCAGCCTCCGACGCGCTGTTCCGCTGGAGAGTACACGGACACGGAGTGAGTGTCACAAGTGTCTGCTGTGCGACATTGAGCGCGCGATGGGCCGAGGTGTATTGACAATGGACGACGATGGGCTCTAAGCCAGGCTGTAAACCGTCAGACAAACGATAGGGTACGGTGGTGACAGTTACTCACTTCATTGCGTCGAGGGACTCTCTTCGCTCAGCGCGTCGGCCAGCTTCTGCAGCTGCGCGTACGTGGTGCTCTCGCCGCTGTTCTTTGCGACATTGCGCGCGTGGAACTTGTGGAGGAAGTCCTCGACGCGCTTCTGAGCAGCGTCCTGCGAGACCTGCTGGACGTGGACGGGCTGGATGCGGAGGGGCGGGGTGAGCGCGGCGTCCATCGTGGTTGGGAGCAGAAAATAAGAGGCGCCGGAGAATCGCCGAGGAAAGGGCGGGACGCGGGTCACGTGTGAGGAGTGGGGGTCGTACCACCGCGAATTCGTCTGGCGGCGTCGGCCAGCTCGAGTCCGCGTCGGTCGTCCCCACCACTACGCCAGCCCTCCACACCCTACCCGCCAGCAAAAATGGGCGCCGCATCGATGCTGACCCTCCTCCTCACCCATCCCCTCGAGTTCCGCACCCTCCTCCAGTACAAGCTCTGGCACGAGCCCAAGCGCGACATTACAGAGCCCTCGGAACACGCTACCTCGGGATGGGACCGTCCTACAATGCGGAGGTGTTGGGAGTTCCTCGACCTGACCAGCCGGAGCTTCTCGGGCGTCATCAAGGAGCTTGAAGGGGACCTGGCGAGAGTGGTACGTGTCCCAGCGCGCCGTTAACGATATGCCAGTACGGTGCTGCTTCCTGGTGCGCGAAGCGGAGTTCTATCAGGACGTCGGTTCGCACACCTCGCATCCACGTTTGCGGAGCACAACGCAGCTGGTGTCGCCGTCAGCACTGTATGTGAACACCAGCACCCGGTTGTCCGACGAGACATGTCAGTGGATCGTGGAGTGCAGCCATGCGAGAGCTGGTCCATTAACGCCCAGATCTGTTGCATACCGTGTCCTGGTAGTGTCATGCTCGTTTCGCAATCCGGCTAATCAAACTCTGAATAGGTGTGCCTATTCTACCTCGTTCTCAGAGGCCTAGACACGATCGAAGATGACATGACGCTCCCTGACGAGAAGAAGCAACCCATCCTCCGGCAATTCCACAAACTTGCGGTACAACCAGGATGGACCTTCAACGAATGCGGCCCCAACGAAAAGGACCGGCAAGTACTGGTCGAGTGGACAGTCGTCAGCGAGGAGCTCCTGCGGCTTGAGCCAAAGTGCGCTCTTCCGCCTTCTATTCCACATGTCGTCATACTCACTAAGCGCGCCGTGTCTTGGTAGGTACCGCGAAATCATCCTCGACATCTGTGAGAAAATGCAGGCTGGCATGGCCGACTACGCGCACAAGGCCGTGAAGAACAAGCAGCTGTACATCGAGACGATCGACGAGTACAACCTCTACTGCCACTACGTCGCTGGGCTCGTCGGCGAGGGCTCGACGCGCCTGTGGTCCGCGTCAGGCAAGGAAGCGGAATGGCTCGCGGACCAGCTTGAGCTCTCGAACGCGATGGGGATCATGCTCCAGAAGACGAACATCATCCGCGATTTCCGCGAAGATGCGGAGGAGGGCCGCTTCTTCTGGCCGCGCGAGATCTGGGGACGCGAGCTCTACGGCAAGGCCGCGGGCGGGCGGCCCGCGTTCACGGACCTCCCGCAGCTGTACGCGCCGGGCAACGAGAAGCAGGCGCTGTGGGTGCAGAGCGGGATGGTCGTCGACGTGCTCTGCCTCGCATGCGACTCGCTCGACTACCTCCGGCTGCTCACGAAGCAGAGTGTGTTCTGCTTCTGCGCGATCCCGCAGACGATGGCCATGGCCACCCTCTCGCTCTGCTTCATGAACTACGAGATGTTCCAGCGGCATATCAAGATCCGGAAAGCTGAGGCAGCTTCGGTAAGCACTTCATGACAGCCGATGCGCCGTTGGCTGACGATGTGCGTATCCAGTTGATCATGAGGTCAACAAATCCCCGCGACGTCGCCTACATCTTCCGTGACTACTCACGGTCAATCCACGCCCGCGCGTCTCCCGAGGACCCCAACTTCATCAAGCTCTCCGTCGCATGTGGCAAGGTACGCCCGCTCCCACTTCCTAGAGTCAGAGTCAGACGCTCACACCCGCCCACAGATCGAGCAGTGGTGCGAACGGCACTACCCCTCCTTCGTACGCCTCGACACCGTCGGCGGCAAGATCCAGTTTAACCCGTCCGACGCGCGCACAAAGGTCGTCGAGGCCGGGCAGGCGCGCGACCGCGAGCTCGTGCGCGAGCGGCGGATACAGGAGATCCGCGAGAAGCAGGCGCAGCCCGGCGCGCTCGCCGCGGACCGCAAGCCCGTCGAGACCTCCCCGAGTGAGGTCGTGTTCTACGTCGGCTCGGCGTTCGCGATCGTGCTCGTCGTCGGCCTTGGGGCGGCGTACCTGATCCTGCAGTACTTTGGCCCCGCATAGGTGCGGCGGGCGTGGATGGGCCTTTCGGACCTTTGGGTAGGGCCGTACGTGGGGTGGTGCTTGTTGACGACGGGGTGCGGCGCCCGTTTTTTGCTTTATCGTTGTTTTTCGTCCGCGCGATACCCGTGAAAATACAGCTCATATAGTACGATCTGTGCCCATCAGCTTCAGGGCGAAACCCCTTAGGTTTAGCAACGTGTTGCGTCAACAGCATTCCACGGAATGCACAGGGTGCGGGCGATGTCTATCGCCAGGGCCCTCAGCGTTGGTGCTTTGGCTCAGTGACTCACACTGACAGGCTGCGGATACCCATGCTCGAGCGTGCGCGCCTGTTGCGCTGGAAGCTGCACAGCACGACCACATCCAGCGTTTGGCGAGTACTGCTCCGCCACAACCTATGTGCACCTTCCCGAGACTATATGATGTTTTCAACTCAGGATGATGTACGCGGAGTGACCACCCGACCTCGCACCTCCTCAAGTTGTATGCGCTCTTCTTTCTCTCCCGCGATTGTGCTGTATGGCTGACACGAGATTCTCGAGGCGACGATGTGGCTGCTCAATACGACTACCTACCAGTTGCACTTCGTGCAGGATCCCGCGCAGGAGGCATATGCCATCCTGTCGCATGTGTGGGACCGCACAGGAGAACAAACCTTCCAGGTATGACCGGTCGACACTTGCTAAGTAGCCTACGCGCACTGATCGTGTACTGAATTTGGTCTGCAGGACGTGCAAAACATCCATGCCACCGCTCGCGGCTCCTTTCCCATCATGCCCGCCGACAACGACCCAGAGCTCCTGGAGGCAATCCGGAGCCGCCTGAGCGAGAAGATCCGCCGCTGCTGCGACTACGCGCGCGCGAGGGGCCTGCCCTACGCCTGGATCGACGCGTGCTGCATCGACAAGACGAGCAGTGCGGAGCTGTCCGAGGCGATCAACTCCATGTTCGACTGGTACGCGCACGCCGAGGTCTGCTACGTCTTCCTCGCGGACGTCTCCGCCGCGGACGACCCGCACGCGCCGGGCGCGCGCTTCCGCTGGAGCGCCTGGTTCTCGCGCGGGTGGACGCTGCAGGAGCTGCTCGTGCCCTGGGGCGCCGTCTTCCTCTCGCGGGAGTGGCGCATGCTCGGCACGAAGGCGAGCCTCGCGCGCGTCATCGAGAGCGTGACGGGCATCGAGCGCGACGTGCTCCTGCGCGTGCGGCCGCTGCACACCGTGAGCGTCGCGCGGCGGATGGCGTGGGCGGCGGGCCGGCAGACGACGCGCGTCGAGGACGAGGCGTACTGCCTCATGGGCATATTCGGCGTCCGCCTGCCTGTGATCTACGGCGAGGGCGCGCAGGCGTTCATCAGGCTCCAGGAGGAGATCATGAAGCGCATTCCGGACCAGTCGCTCTTCAGCTGGGGGCTCATGCTCCCTCTGGGTGCGAATTCTCCGGACACGCCCCTGCCCGCTGTGCGGCTCGTGCCCGTCGACAAGCTTCGCGCTTCCAAGGGAGCGTATCTCCTCGCGTCGTGCCCGGGAGACTTCAGGTACTCTGGCGGGTTTGCGTCCATACCTCTCGATGCGCTCGCCAAAAGGCTGGGGATGACCTCTCCTGCGCCCGCACTCTGCCTATCTACCGGCCACGGAGTACGGATCACACTTCCCGTTCATACCATGCACTTCCCAAGCAAGGAAGGTCCCGTCGAAGTCCAGCTCGCCATCCTCGCATGCGAGGACTCGTTCGGGCGCCTTCCCGCGCTCATCGTCTCCTCCCCTGACGCGTCCGGGGCGCACTTCGCGAGCGGGTTCGACGGCGAGGGCGGGTTCATAACTGACATGGAAGGCGTCGTACAGCTGCTACCCAGTGGCACAGAACTATCACAACGGGGATACTATCCCTCCTGTCTGCGCAGCATCTCACGGTCTGAATGGATCCGCGCCGCACGAGCCTCAGCCTTTCCGTACTCGCCGCAGTACCCTCGCCTCGCATTGCTGGCCCCGTCGATGTTCGACGCCTCCGCACGCACCCCGATCCCGGAGCTGCGGGTACGCGAGCTCTGCATCCCCTGCCAGCGCCTGCAAGCGGGGGCGGGCGCGGCGATATACGGGCGCCGGCCTGAGTGGATGGACGCTGGCTTCACGGGCGAGTGCGAGATCGTGTTTCCCCCCTGGACCCTGCAGAACCTCGACGCGCTTGGGTTCGCCCTCGAGGGCCTGCCGGTCTACAGAGGACGCGGACGTGGAGAGGATCTTGTCCTGGCTGCACAGCTTGGCTGGTATACCACCCACCAGAGTTTCAGACTCGTCCACGCCGCGTCAAGTAGGACGGTAGTGGTCACCGTGTACAGCTGCCCCGAAGGAGAGCTTGACGGACCACTGCACGCCTCGGTCGAGTGGGCAGGACATACCACGGCGTGCATGTCGGAGGAGGTATGTCCGCTTTATGTGCACCCTGCCGTGCCATCCCCGTAAACACTGAACCGATCATCTCCAGGAACTACTGAATGGGAAACCCTCTCAATGCGACGGGCAGCACGTCAACGTGTGGGGAGACGGGACGAAACGTTTCGCCGGGCCTACGGAGGCCCACTGCTTAGCTGTCACGCTACAGTTCAGCATCTGGGATGCAGATGAAATGTCCGGCGTAGGATTAGGATCCGAGGACTGCGGATACTATGCGCTCGACATCAAGCTCGAGTTCCCTCTCGCCGCCGATAGCATTGTGTCCTAGGCATACGCATATAGCATATTTACCGACACCCTGTACCCCATTCACTCCTAGCTTTACCATCTGGTACGACCTTGCGAGCGTATTAACCCTCACACAGATCACCAGAGTATGCACAATATCAGAGAATAATATACAAAACCACATGCAGGAGATAAAACGATGATGGAAGAGGTGACCGTGCGCCAGCGTTAGGCGGGCATCGCGTCCCCACGACTACTTCTTGCGCTTCGAAGCTAACAGTGACGATGGTGAGCTATCCGTACTCCATGACCACGAGAAGACTCTATGCTTACGAGCAGCCTGGGATGTCGCCTTGCGCTTCTGCCCTGCCGCGGCAGGCTCGTCGGCAGGGTCGGCGGCAGCCTTGCCCTTCTTGCCCTTCGCCGTTATCCGCTTCACGCCGTCGAGGGACACGGGCGCGCCCGGGTCCGCCTCGCAGTCCGGGCAGAACCACTCCCCGTCCGGGACTGCGTCCAAAGGTGGGTCGAGGCATTTCAGGTGGTATGGGTAGTCGCACTGGATGAACGTGTCAGCGGGTGGATAAGCTACGTGGTGGTTGTCGCGAGACGGACCTTTTCGCACTCGAGCAGAGGATCGTCGTCGCCGTTGTCCTTCTCGCAGACGACGCAGAAGTCCGGGACTTCGATCTCGGCGGGGTGTCGGGGCAGGTCGGAGTACTTGTCGTTCGGGTGCGCGAGGATGTATGTCGTATTTTGCCCCGCCCCAATCCTATAATACGTTGTTAGCGGTGCTGCGTAGCTGATCCACGCGGAAGCAGGGACATACTGCAAGACGTCGATGCCTGTCAACGGTTTGTGCTGCAATGGCTTTGTGGAGCTCTTGGGTTCGTTCGGCCCAAGTCCCAGTTCGCCTAAGAAGGATCTCGTTAAGATATCGAGCATACTACATAGTGGGACAGAGGCCTACCATTTTGTGCGCCTTGGCCGAAGGCAATGGTCATTATGCCATCTTCCTCCTGGGCAATGGCCCAATGTGTAACACCACCACATGCTGCATGGATAATCTTACAGCCCCTAAAGTGGTCGTTAGAGTAAGATCCGACAGCTAGCCTGATGGTTCTCACATGATATCCTGGATGAGCTTGAAGGTGGAGAATGGTTGGCCACCAGAACCTACAAAAGCCACGTTAGATGAAGGCAATGCTAGTGCTGCGTCAGGCGTACCGTCACCGGTGTTCTTCCACTTCCCAGCCATAAAGTACATGTTCTGCTTGTCAATGACAACTGAATTTGAGGGACCGGCGATGATGTCAGCCCCCATAGTTATCTCGTTGGGGCCAGCGAACTACGTTGGTATCGTTAGAAGCAGCATGAGGGACCGCAGGCGAGTGGACAACATACCTGAGGGATCAACTTGGGAACCAGCGCATCTTGCTGATTCCCCAGACCCAAACGACAGTATCCATTATAACCCCAGCCATACACGCGACTAAAGCTGGATTAGTATGACCCCAAACACACTCTCGTAGCTAGCGTACTCACCCGTCGCTGTCGAGGGCCAACGCGTGTTGGGGACCGCACGCAATCTTCACAATCTTCCGCTCTGCCAGGCCTCTCACGAGAACTACACTGCTCGTTAGCACGCGCATGTACGAAGCAAAGGCGGAACTGACTAGGTTCTGTCTCGTAGTCAAACGCGGATTTGCCGGCTGACACGATGCGCTCGCCCGCCTGGCCATTGGCAAGCTGTCCCTTCTCCTCACTTCCGAACGCGAACACTGAAACACACAGGGTTGGTCTAATCTCCATTAGGCGACGGAGGTAAGCCCACCTTTCCCGCTCTCCGTGAGAACGACAGAGAAGGTGACGCCAGCAGCAGCTTGGACGACCTTCTCCTTCACGCCGCCCAATTTAGGCCCATTCACTAGCTTGAATGTCGATATTTGCGGACAGGCCGGGTGCCCGCACTGGGACACGTCGTCACCGTCTGTATGCAAGGCACTGCGCGTGGAACGCTCACCTGGCCCGCGTTGTTGGCCCCTGCACTCCATAGCTGCCCATCGCTTCCAACCAGCAGCGTGTGGTTCTTTCCGCAGGCCGCATGCACGAAGCGGGTGTCCTTCGGCGCGCCGAGGTCTTGGGCGGTCACCCGACGCGGAGCGTTCTCTGAGATCACGTCTTCAGTGACGCCTAGGCAAGACTTGTCGTTGCGCCCGAACATCCACAGCGCGCCGTCGACGTCCAGGACGAGGCAGTAGCAGGCGACGCATGACGTGAAGATGGAGACGGCCTTGATGTTACTCAGCGAGCGGAGGATGTGGGGCTCGAGAAGATCAGGGGAGGGGTTGCTGTGGGCGCGGCAGGTTGCGCGGGTGTTGGTTGAGTGTGGCAGAGCATGAGACAAACGGGAGAAACGCACGCGCTGCCATCCTCCTGCCCCTTCTTCCCTCCCTTGTCCTTCTTGCCCAGGCGCGGCCTGTGTGCGAGGTGAGCTGCTGTGTGCTGCCGCTGTGTCGGCGCGGGCCAAGCCCTGCACGCGGGGGTGCACGCGAGGCGGAGTCGCAGCCACCGCGGCCGATCACAAACTCGAACACTCACCAGTCGGTGCCTCCGCAGATGAGGACTGCAGCGGGCAGAGTCGAAATTGGAGCTCAGCGAGGGTCTACGGAACAGACAGGGACGGCCGTACCTCGTCCCCAATGCTTGTCGCCGTTCGCGGTGGAGAGGAGCGGGCTGAAGGGCGTGGTCGACATCGTTGCACCGCCTTGAGGTGGTTGACGAGCGAGACGAGCGCGGTGTGACCAAGTTCGGACTCGGACGCGCTCTCGCTACCCGCCCAGCCCGGCCTGTCAGCTGTGAGACTCCCATGCTCGCTCGAACCCCGACTCGCTCTCTCCGGCGTTCCCGCTCCTCAATGCGTCTATCATACATTCTATTAACGCGAGCAGTAGAGAAACCTCCAGTATATATACAGCTGGTATATCGAAAGCATGCAGTCACGGTACAGCACACAACAGCCCGTGGGGAAATCACCAGAACGCGCACCTACGGCCGAACGTTAGCTATCGATAGCAGACAGCAACAGACCGTGGTACGTACCACCCAGAGAAGCACTGGCACAGATTCTCCAAAGACGTAGCCTGGATGATCAGCTTGTCGACTTGCGCGGGAACCGTCAAGACCTCGTCGGGGTTGAAATCTCGGCCTGGCAACATTGTCTGTTAGCGTCTGCAGAAAGAGCAGTGCGCTGATCATGACGTACCTGTGAGCTTATCTTGCACGCGTCTGTACACGAACAGTGCACGCTCGTTGCGTACTTCTTGCGCCTCTGCATCGCGGAGTCAGTTTCTGCGAGTGTATACTCACGGAACTTTGCGTACCGTTCAAGATGTCGTTCTCATCGGCCTTGAGCTTGCGGATCGGCGCTGTGGGGTACGCAGCCGCGCGAGCTAAGTCCGTGGATCGACCGGCGCTGTCGCCTGATTCCACGAGTACGGGGTCAGGAACGAGGACCTCTACAGTCAGAAGGGAACACTGCTAACCTTCTCCGCGGCGCGCCTCTACGTCCGGCTGCATCAGCCTCCAGTTGATCAGAGGGTCGTACACGAACGCCTCGAGGACCGCCATGAGCGACTCCTTGTTGTCCCGCAGCACCTTCATGCTGATCTCGCACGTGTTCCGGAAGCTGCCCTCGATCCCGCTCACTTCCATCGCGTGCGTGAGCATCCTCGTCAATCGGAACGGAATCTTCTCGGGGAACTTCTCGCGGTGCATGGCGACCTCGAAGCAGTCACCGAAGTCGATGTGCACGACCTTGCCCGTCTGCCGCACCAGCATGATGTTCGACGGGTGCCGGTCGCCGAGCCCGAGGATGTGTCCGACTATGCTGTTCACCGCGAGCGAGCGCGTGTACGTCGCGCGGCGCTCGAGCCAGTGCTCGGAGTTGACGCTCTTGAGCCACAGCACGCGGTACAAATCCTGTCCGGTGGTGTTCTCCAGCGCGTACTCGAAGACCTCGATCTTCTGGAGAAGAATCAGGTTCTCGTAGTCGGGTGCCATCTACCGTAGAACGCTCGTTAAACGCTGTCAAACAAAGGACCGCATAACACCCACCTGGAGCATCAACCGGTACTCGATGTTCAGCAGAACCTTCCTCGACTCTCGGTAGTCGCGGACAAGAACGTGAAGAGTGTCACTGTCCTTCACCCATCCTAGCAGGCCTGCGTTCGGTGCGAGGGGGATAACGGGGAAACGCTGGATGTGCAGACGCCTCTTGAAGCAGTCCGTGTCGATCGCAAGTAGACCGTTGACCAGACTGAACAGCTGCATGACACGCTCGTCCTGCCGCAAGTCCTCGTGTCCCTTGAGCACGAACTGATAGTCGTTGCCGTCGCTGCCCTTGATCGACAATCGACGAGGGCGTTGTTTGGACGAGATGACGGTGAGCTTGGGTGCGAAGCTCGAGATCTTGATGACAGGCTTTCCGCTCTGGTACGTTCCTGTGGCCGAGGGTCAGACCGTGCTGCACGTAACGAATGAGGGGCAACGTACCAGGCACGGCGAGGTCGAGGTTCTTCGCCTTGAGCAGCTCGGGCGAGACATACTGCAGATCGAGGGTAGTCAATTGAGGGAGCTGCTTCTCGATCTTCTTGAAGACCTGAGTGACGTTCATGATCAGCACACATTCGCAGGCATAACCCAAAGTGACTTGCCCCGTAGTAGATCTCCCAAGCCTTCTCAAGATCCCGCTTTTCCCCGTATACCGTGTACCGCCTGCAGGCTTCGCGAGCTTCGTGCAGGTCGCGCCCGAACACCTGCGTGAACGATGTCTCGCGCGTTGTCTTGGGGCCCTATAGGATAGGTGAGTAATGAAGTCTGGGAGTGGACGAGATAGCGAATGTACGCACTGCTTCCAGCATGTCGTGCAACGGCTCCAGGAAGTGAATCATGCCCATGGGGTTATGGTCAGTGAAGTAGAGACGCGATGCCTCCTCGAGGCCTTCATGCCATAACTCGTGCCAGAGAATAGCCACCCGGATCAGCTCGTGACTGACGAGCAGGGCCTAGGACAAGGTGTCAGCGACGAGTTCTTGAGTGACGATATGCGTGACCCACCTGCTCAACGATGGCGGGGCTATGTTCCCTCATACGGTCCATGATATTGAGGGCAGCCTTCATCCGGACAGTACTCGACGACTTCGATGCGACAGTGAGAGGGTACACGAGAGCTTGAGGGTGGTGCTTCCCGACGTCGGTCAGGAGATTGTTGATATTCCTCCTAATGTTGTTGCTCGGCGTTTGAATACGGGCAATGATCTACGGTGTGATCAGGGGGTTGGCACGATGTGGATGCTACCATAGACGAACCTGTGGGATAACCTCCAGCCATGTGTCGACCTCGACATCGGTGAACCCACTGCTCATAGCATGGCTGACGTCGTCATGAGCACCATACTTGAACCAGAGGGTCAACAGCCGCAGAGTGTCTTGCAGTGCGTTCACGTTCCTCAGGGAGATTGACCGGAAGAAGCCTATTGATCGATTAGCCAGCTTTTTAATCCAGTATAGAGCTTCGACGTACCATTGACGGAGGATACGATGTGCACGGTAAGCTCTTCGCCTGGAACCTCGCCGACCCTATTGTACTGCTGGTTCTCTAGGAAGCTGACCACGTCGAAGTTGGCCAGTGCCCACGTATGCCAGGCCTTGTACCATCCTGGATCGTAGTGCGTAGCGAGGTAGTACGACTGCAGAATATCCTTGATGTTCCGCTGTGCATGTCGACTTAGCACAGGCCCCGCAGCCTGACTAATGGGACGTACCGTATCCCACTCTTCCTTCAGCGCAAACTGCCACTCACCCAGCTTGAAGTAGCAGCGGGCGAGAAGACGCGACAATTCTTCCAGCTTGCTGTGCACAGCAGGTTCCCCGGCTGCCCGGATCGTAGCGCCGGACTGGATGTCCCGGGATAGTTTGGCAGAGAAGTCGCGGAGGTAGTTGAGAGTCTCTTCCTTCTCCCCCTTCGCCCAGTTGCACTTGAGGTGAGCGTAGATCACCATCGGCGGTGCCTTGGAATATTGCTGAGCACGGGTGTGCGGCGTCTGGAGGTGCTGTTGCAAAATTAGCCTCTCGAATGCGCGCACTTGAAGTGCATATATACATACCCTCTCGGGCCACAGCAGCGAGTTGATCGTCTTCTCGGCGAGGAACATGCGGTCGGACTTGCGGCAAAGGTTCGCGAACTTGATCCACATGACCGGGTCGTCTTCAGGCGAGAGGACCAAAGCACGAACTTGCAGGATCCGCTGCCAGACCTCGACGTCGGGCTGGCATCCTTGCAACCTCTTCATCCACGTCTTCCTCATCGAGCTCTGGCGTTCCGGTTGATCAGCGTACTGCTTGTAGTTGACGATCTCTTCGAGCTCGGAGAGCATCTGTGCCCGGACCATGGTGCTGCACAGCAATCAGCTATCAGCAACTTGCATAAATCTGTTCTCACTCACTTGTAAGATCGGCCGTAGCTCTCGCCGACCAGCGAGGTGAGTTCTGGGTCGAGCAGGTCCCGAGCCTTCGCGATCTGCGTCATTGCCTTCGGGAATTGGTTCTGATGCACGGCCAGGATAGCGCGGTAGAACGGCCGGTCGGCCGAATCCGCCCTCATCGTCGCGATGTAGTCCTCCATCGACTCCCAGTCATTGAGCGCCCAAGCCGCCGCCGCCGCCATTGGCGCGATCTCCCTGCGGTCCTCGAGATTCGCGTTTGACCAGTTCTCCTCGACCTGCTTCGCGAGGTGATCCCACTCTCCGAGCGCATGCAAACACTTCATGCGCCCGATGGCGATCTCGGGCGCACCGGGGTCGTCGACGGCGCGCTTCTCGTAGGTCTCGAGCGCCTCCTGCCAGCGTCCAAGGCGCTCGTACCATTCCTCGTGCTTGCTGACGTCGTACTGCTCGCGCGCGATGAGGAGCGTGCCCCACGCGGCGTCGTGCTGCTGCAGCTTCGAGTTGATGCTGATAAGCGACTCGATGATCGTGGGCGACGTCTCGCTGAAGAACTCGAGCTCCTTGTAGTGCAGCGCTTTTGCGTAGGCGTGGAACTTCATCGCGTACTCGCCCAGCGTCCGGTTCTCGATGGGTAGCGGTTTCTCCTCGTGCTCCATGAACTCGGCCAGGTTCAGCAATCGATGCACGAGGTCAGATGGTGCAGTGTTTGAGGTTATGGCAAACTCGATCGAGCGCACCAAGTCCTCCTATGAGCGGTGTCAGCATTGCGTTCAACGCTCGCGATCATCAGCGGATGTACCTGGTACTGGTCATACAGTTCTCCCCAGCATGAGACGAAAGCGGCGTTGAACAGCTCCTTCGCAAGCGGAGTGTGCACATCCACGAGAGTCATGCAGGCCCGCAGAGCGTGCGATGGAGACTCCCGCATGAACTCGACGGAGAGCTTCTGAATCCACTCCATCCAGTCCTCCTTCGTGCTCACCAGCGAGACGTCCCACGCCTGCTTCAGGTGCTGCTGGTTGACCGCCATCTTCGTTGCCTCCGCTGGGGCCTGGAAGTCTGTGGTTTTGGCGATGTCACCAACCCTACGGTGAATGCGTTAGACATATTCACACACTTCGCACTTGGTGGTGAATATGAACATACAATCCGATCGAAGAAGTCTCCTGCGGCAGCCGTTCTCCCTTCAAGAGTTTCTCGATCAGGCTCTCATATCGCAAGTGAGAAATACGATGCCTGATGATCGTCTATAAAGCACGTCAGCCCGTGAATACCGAAAGGACGTTCAACCGGTGACAAACATACCTTGCGGATCGTAGGGTGGAAAATAGCGAAGTCCGACCCAAGCTGCACCATCAGCGCACACAGCGTATCCAACACCGCCATCCTCAGCTCGTTGTTCGGCTGGTTCAGCACGCGCACGAGCGGGTGGATGATTCTTGACGCGTGGTCCGAGAAGTTCACGCGTTTAGTCAAACCCTCGATCGTATGGATCGCCTTCTTCCTCAGCGTCGTCGATGCATCCTGCCGCTCGTACGTCTTCACGATGAGCGGGATGACGAGCTGCAGGTACTCCTCGATGTTAGCGCCGAACGTGAGGAAGGCGTCGAAGATCTTGATCTGCGTGCTGGTCGCGCGGTCGTTCAGGTCGCCCTCGAACACCTTGAGGATGGGGGGCAGGATCATGGGGATGAACGGTTTGAACTCGGCGTCGAGAGCCTTGCCGAGAGCCTCGACGAGCGACATGAGAGGGAGCTGGAGCGCAACATTGTCCCAGAGGTCTTGAACGAGCTTGAAAATCTCCGTGGTATGGTTCCGCACATGCTGCTTAATGATCCCGACCAGAATCGCGAGCTGTTCCAGGTGGTAGACCTGTGTCCGAGAGGAAGAAGTGCGGACGACGCTGGTGAAAGCGGGGATGATCTAGGTACGATGGCTATCAGTGGCAGACGCTGTACATAACTGGACAGCGACGTACCTGCGGAAGGAACGTAACGCATTTCAAGCCCTGCGTCTTGAAGATTGACATGATAGCCTCGATCACTTTGTAGTGGTGGTTGCTCAGCGACTGGTCCTTCAAGATGTTCAGCAGCGCGTTGATCGCGACCGTCTGGTAGTAGTCGTCCGACGCCGTCGACGCGCCGGTGAGGTTGCGCGATGCGGCGCTGACGAGGCTCGAGGACACCTCGCTCACGGCATCCTCCTCTGGCTTGATCTTCCGCCTATACGGATCAAGCGCGCCCAGGATACCGAGCACCTTGATGACCTCGCGCCGTACTGCCTGGCTCGACTCCGCCCGCAGAATCCGACTGAGGATCTGGAGTAGTTGCGGGTGTTCCACCAGAGGCTGAATCACGTATCCGGTGCTCGAGCACAGTTGTCCGAGCGTGTGCAACGCAGCGTCGCGTTTCTGGAGAGACGGGTCTGCGAGCTTGGAGATGATCACCTGCATGAGGTCAGATACGTGAGGAAGGACGTCCTCTCCGCCGACGCAGGCAAGCTCGCCAAGACACATCAGGATATTGGCGGAGACAGTAGGGTTCGGGTCGTTCGCCTTCGGGAGAAGGACTCGGAGCATGGGAATGGAGTACGGCTTGATGAGGCGCTGAGTCGCATTGACGAGCAATGTCAAGAGGCGCGTGCACTCTTCCCGGTTGCGACTATAGGAATGGTGTCAGTTCACGTACGATATATGTGTCTTGCCGACGTACGTGACCGACGAGTATTCCAACTCCGTCAAGAGCTGGATGAGTGCTTTCCTCAACGAAGGCATCACATAGGCGGGGTTGTGCATGGCCAACCGGCCGATCAGCGACACTGCGGTGACACGGTTCTCGAATACCTCGTCGTTCACTGCAATGAACAGCGAGCGCACGTTCTCCGCCTGGGCGAGATGCTTGTCGAAGCGCTCGTGCAAGGACGACAGCACCGTCTGCCTGATACTGGCATCTACGAGACAGCTTCAGCATTGTGCTCTTGGACACAACGAAACGCGCGTACCGGGGTCCGCGATAGCGACCGTAAGGAGCTTGTCAATCACGTCGCTGATGATTTCGATCGAGTGGTTGCTCGCTTGGTAGCATATAGGATCGCGGACGAACAGCCGGCAGCATGTCAATGCAGCGGCACGCCGTACTTCGGGGAAATCCGAGTCTAGGTAGGGCAGCGCGCAGTCGTGCACAAACTCGTTCAGGACATGACCTGTAAGTCGTGGTCAGAAGAGCCCCTTGACTAATATCCTGGAACGTACCGCTGAAGTCGAATGTGTGAAGGGTCGTGAGAGCAAGAGTGAGTGTCTCCGGAGTCTTCTGCAGGTTTGCAACCTCCACAGGGATGCTGTCCTTCTTCGCTGTGCCAGAGTCACCTCGCAACAAAGAAGGCGGCCCTCCGAGTGGCCTGTAAGGCTGCCCGCTGAGGATGTACGATAGCGTGTCCAGGAGTCGATCTAGTCAACATGCCGATTATGGATTAAATGGAAGCCATGGTAAAGCTAGTCGCACATACCTTGAATCGTCTTCAGTAGCGGAGGGATATGTGTCGCTATAGCTACTAGCGCTTGACGGAGGGGCTCGCTCAGTCCGTACGCAAACATCAGGTCAAGCTGGTCGTGCAACAGCTTGGTTAGGTTAGGGCCAACCGCCGCGGCGAGCATGCCGACACATTGGAACATCGGCTCCTCTGAGGGCGCGTTCTTCTTCCTGGGGCCCCTATCAGTTCATGTTCATCATTATGCGGTTCCTGCGCTTACCCCCTCATCTGCAAACCCTGCTTGATATGGGTCATGATAGACTCCAAGAACGGTTTCATGTCGCTGCCGACTGCGGTCGCCACATGGCCGATGGCGATGAAAGCGACCGAACGCTCAGCGGGCTTCTCGAGCTGGGTCAAGAGGTGGGCCATGGCCTTGTGCAGGAAGTGTTCGGAGAACGTGGATGTGTCGTATACGGCCAGTGTGGGGATAAGTGTGATGACCATCTTCCTCACGAGGGGATCCCTGTGCGTCTTAAACGAGAGGATCTGTTCGGCGGCATCCAAGAAGTTCTCTTTCATGAACTACGGTTCAAGGGTCAGTACTGACCCTTCTCCGAACGACGCGGAAAGATGCATACCATGCCGCCGTGCAACAGCAGCTCTCTGTAGGTTAATAGGGAGCCATGGATGATCTCCGGCGGTGACATCTTCAGTCCCATCTGCGCGTCCTGCAGGATCTTCAGCAAGAACGGACTCCTGGGCTGACGTTCGCGCTGGGTAATGATCTCTAGGCAAGCAGCGAGAAGCTCGGCAGCACTCTCCCGGACGATCACACGAGAGTCCCGCAATGGAACGAGAATCTTGTCAAACACGAGGCCGATGTGGGAGTGGAAGTACGTGGGGCTGTTCCGCGCGAGCTCCTTGAGGATGAGAACCCCGGCGTATCTGCCCGGCTCCTGCTTGTCCGCCTGAAGCAGCGCGATTGCTGATTGCACCTCGAAGTCCATGAAATAGTCGCCAAATGCAGGACCGCTAATTTCAGCGATCTGGCCGAGGGTCTTGGAGGCCGCGAGCATGACGTTGACGTCGGGGTCTGGGAGGAGTGCCTTGACATAGTTGTACAGCCGGAAGAGGTTGGTCTTGGAGTCGATCTCTCCTTCCACTCGGAGGAGGTGATCTGCATCCAGGTTAGGTACGCTCACAATGGCGAATGGAATGCAAATCCGCGACAAATGAGACACGAGATAATCGCGTACCAATAGCCAGAATACCGCCCAGCTTCTCCGCCGTTGTTTGGCTGTGAACGAGGTCGAATATCTTGTTGATGATCTCCTCCCATAGTTTCGACGCGGCATCTGAGGATAGTTCGGGGACGGTGTTGGAGATCTAGGAGGCGTTAGGACAAGAGAGCGGTCAAGGCAGCCGACATACATAACGCTGTAGCTCGATGGCGGACTGAGCCTGGGTGTCGGGGCTTCGGCTCCTGAGCCCCTGGAAGAGCTGGTCGAGCACGTCGACTTGCTGGGAGGTAGAAGCGGTAGTTGCCATCGCTGTACTACCGCATGAGGGGGGAAGGTGGTGGTGGTTCGGACGGAACCTGGAGACACCGTACGTACTGCTCTGCTACAGTACTTAGCAGTAGACGCGTTCATCTTCACGTGCGTTGAGATAAGATTAGATGGGATTTCGGCAGTGATTAGATGGAGGATGCAGTGCAGTGCGTCATCGGCAGTGCCTGTGAGCAGCGAGACACCTCTCGTCGGGTGCAGCCTCGTCCTTCAGCTTGCCAGTTGACTGCCACCTCCTCCTGCTTGCATTCTTCTCATAGATCAAGACTTGTGTTCTAGGTGTAAACTCATACAGTATACCTATGGCTGGAGGCTGCTCTATCACCGATCTCCCCGTCGAGCTCTTCCTGGACGGCATATTCCCGCTCCTCCCGGTTGCCGATCTATTGCACTTGGGATCGACGAATCGCTTCTTCAACAGCATCGCAAACGACGAGGCTTATTGGCACCGGAGAATTCAGGAGGATTTCAACTTCTCCGGATCTGATACTGCTCGCAAGACTGGCTGGAAATTCCTGTACAAGCGATTGAGCCACCCTCAGCTATTCGTATGGGGGTACGTTCTGAACAATCCAGTGTGAGGTGCCTTCAATTCATTTGTCAGTTTTTAGTGAGAAGAGTCAGAGTCGTTTGGGACTCAGCGACCCCCCGAAGACCTCCGTCAGAGATGGTGTTCCTTATCCTGTTCGACTGGATATCCCAGGTGTCCGTATTGTTAGCCTGGTTGCAGGCGGAATGTACGGGCACCTCTTTCCGGTTGATTTGTCTAGCATTGACATCCCAGACTTATCAAGGTCCTTCCACGCCATCGACTCGCACGGCGACGTATATGTGTGGGGTGAGCGCCGTTGCTGCCTATTCCAGCAGATTCGTGTAGCTGACTGGAGCTAGGTGTGCTGAACGGAGAGACCTTCGCTTTACGCAACGATGGCTTCGCAGAGCCCGGTCAAAGGGCAGATCATCCCATGAGGCTTGACCTGCCAACCAAATTCCGCAGCCTGAGGTAATGATTCAAGCTGTTTTCATGGGAAAATGTCACTGAACTTGGCTACCTGGTCTCTTAGCTGTGGAAGGCTGCACACTACCGGTCTTGACGCTAGCTCGGGAGTTTGGACTTTCACCACCTGGGGCCGTCCTTTCCGCCTTGGATCTTCTCTCGTCGACAAGTCCTCTCCCGAGACCACTCCTGTCCAAGTCGAGAGTGGATGGTCCTTCTCCGCCATCCTCGCCCAGTCGGGCGACGTGCTGGTGTATTGGCCATTCAGCGGCATTATGCAAGCCGTCATCGATCGAAATGACGAAGAGCTCAACAACACCGCCGATCCAGCCCTGAACATCGCCGCTAAGGCACGCGCAAACGAGAATGTCCCGAATGTCATTCCCTGCCACTGGTGGGTCTTGAACGGTGCCGATCCTGTACGCCTTCCCCCCATTCCTACCCAAGACCTCCCGACTCTTGCGAAGACTGGCCTTTTGCCCGAGCGGCTCGATGAAGAGACCAAGCTCGTCAAGATCGCTGGCATCGACAACTGTGTCATTGGCTTGACGAACAAGGGTCACGTTCTGCGGTACACTATGCTGGCCGGGGAGCATACCTTTCAGCAAGGACGGTGGGAATACGTGGGTGAATACTCATCCTGCGTTGTGCTGTATCCTCATATGTGTCTGGTATCCGCAGTTGCCATACTTCAGCGACGTCGAAAAACTGCAAGAACACGCAGTGTACAGGGCAGTGGACGGCCCAGAGACCCCACAGCTCACTCCGCCCGAGACGATGCACATCAACCACGTAAGTACGCCCATAACAGCAGCAGCTCCCCGAGTCTCGAAACTGAGCATACATCTCCAGATCTCAGGCTCGTTCCAAACGTTCTTCGCCTACTCCACCGGCCCCAGCTCCGTCGTGCTCATGGGCAAAGCCGGCGGCGACTCCCCCGCAACCACCCTGCCAACTATCATCCCCGAGCTACAGGAGCGCGCAGTCATCTCCGTCGTCGTCGGCGACTACCACTACGGCGCTCTCACCGGCACCGGCCAGTTCCTCACCTGGGGCGCGTTCTCCAAGGGCGCGCTCGGCCTCGGGGACCCCGCGCACATACCGACTGGGGAACCGGGCGGGTACGCCGATGCCGACCAGCTCCGCACGTCCGTGCACCCGCGGTTTGGCATGACGCGCCCGCCCCCAGACGTTGCCGTGCCTACGGAGGTGCGCTTCGACCACGGGCAACGTCGGCGGCGCGAGAAGTACTGTTTCGCTGCAGCTGCGCTTGGCTGGCACACGGGCGCGCTGGTGATAGACCTCGACGTGCGTTTCTATCTCCCTTTCACATGATTCGACAGGATGATCTGACTTTTGGTTCATGAAGCCCGACGAGGAGGGCGACGACGAAGACGGGGACGTCGAGCAGATGCCGGGCGCTTTCCCGGTCGGCGACGGGGAGGCGCACGACGATCCGCAGCACGCGCCCCTCCCAGGAATGAATATGCTGCCTAACCGTTTCGGAAGAGGCTTTGGGGCGTTCCGCGTCGGGTTCGCTGGGCGAGGCATGAATCGTGGAGGGGCACCTCGTGGGCGTGGGGTCTGAAGCTGAGAAGTCCGAATGACAGCGGTTTGAGACGATATGTAGCAACACGAGCTCGACGGAATAGTGTACAGTATGTATGAATAAGTAGGAATATCTGACGGACAAACCGTGGCCCTGCGTATATCGGCGCGTACCCCCTCCTCTACTGCTGCCCGAACAGCACTGCAATTGTCGGTCAGCACACAACACAACAGTATAACGCCTTTCATACTCACCTATGCTCATGCCGGTCCGCTTGATCGAGTACTACAATGATTGCCCGTTAGGGTCGCGTATGAACAGCTACCGAGTGCAAACGACGACGCACCTCGAACACGGCGCCGTGCACGACGAGCACGTCCCCATGGACGAGCGTCGCCATCAGCACCTCCTCCATGTCTCGCTTCAAGCTTGCGCGGCCTTTCCCCTTTTGCAGCTTTGTGGCACTTGCAGGGACGTGTCCGAATGCCGCAGCAGCGCCTGCAGCGGCGGAGGCCACCTCCACGCAGTCGATGTCCTCGTTGCCCTTGTTCATGAGCGGCTCGTACGGCGCTTCGTCCGCGTCGCCGTCGTCGAGTGCCGGGTCGGGCGAGATGCTCCTGAGGCCAGCGAGCGCAGGCGGCAGCGCGCCGGCCGCTCCGCTGGAACCCGACTGGATGATCTCCAGGCTTGCCGTATTCTTGCCTCTCCAGAACGTCATCTCGACGTCTGCGCCGAGGCAGAGGAAGACGATCGGCGACCTCTCCGCCGCGAACACGCAGCCCTACAACGAGACATATCTGTCATAGGCTCCCAGCAGGCCGCGCAGGAAAGGGGCACGCACCTTCTTGTTGCCGGCGGTACGCCATGCAGATATGGTGAGGACGTTGATCTTGAGGCCCGTGGGTATTGACGATGTACGGGTGCGTCTGAGCATCAGCTCGCGAGCACGGGAGACGCTGGCGGGAACGGAGGAACTCCAGTATGCGTCCCGCCCCGTCGACCGCGCTGACGAATAGGAGAACATGCAGGTGTAATACGGGCCTGTTTGTACAGTATTTTCAAAGGTCAGTCCAGTCGGGTATTGCTGAATGCACGGTGTCGGAAATCCTGACCTATCGCGCCTCCCGCTCTGCTCTTTGCGGTCGGCTCGGACGCCAATTCCACCTCGGCCTGCAAATCGCTGAATAGTTGGGTGGGTTCTGCTTGCGCTGCGCTCCGATTGCAAGTGAACATGTGATGGACGACGGCCGTCTTGCTGAGTGCGTAGGTGAAATCCCGAAGGCCATCGGGCCCGTCCGACGAGTCGCATGGGACAGAATCAGAGAATCGGTCCCAGGGGAAGGCGATCGGGTCCGTCCCGCGTACCTGCCGGACGTACTCGACTGGAATCGGCGGGAGACCGTTGGGTGTCTGCGCCTCATGGATGAGATATCACACGAGGTGGACAGCCAAGCGCGAGGACGTACCGAACAGCTGTTGCATCGCTGGTAGCATAGGTTTAGCTGCAGGTTCAGTTTACCGCACGAGCCACAATGCCAGCCAAGCCACGTCTTGACGTCCGCGTCGGTGCATACGATCTGCGCGGGTGGTGCGAGGAAGTGCAGTGGCAGTATGGTATACGGATGTTGTACGGGTATCGCGACTTCGATCTCGTTCGCGGTCCGAGAAGGGGGAGCGGCTGGCATCCACCATGGCGTCGAGCTTCGCGCGATCGGCGAACCGGCATCCTCACCCCCGGGAGTCCATTCGAAGCGGAAACACCATGTTTTCCGACCGCGGACGAGAGTCATAGGGCGATCGCCTGGAACGACTTCAGAGGAGAAGACCTGAACGCGGTCAGACCGTCTGCCATGCTCGTCTGAAGGATGACTGGCAACTCACTTCCGTGCGTACGTGTACGTTTGTCACGAAGAAAAACCCAAGGAATGCACAGTCACAGCCGTCAGGCAGTGTGATCGGCGAGAGCACGGCGTTCCGACATACGACGATGTTGACAGGGATGCAGGTCTGCTTTGAGAGCAACAGAGCTTCGATCTCCGGAGGCGCCTGGTTAGGAGCAAGTGCCGTCAAGTCAGCCGTCGGAGGAGCCGTGCTGGGTGCAGAGACAATGGGAGCCTGAGGATCGTACGAAGGTTGTGGCACAAAGCCTTGCACGGGCGCGTGGCTGGGATGCTCGTCCTGTTCCTGTGCGAACCTATATGTGCCGTCGCAGTCCTGGATCACAAGAGGAAACGGCTCTGACTCGAGTATCATCGTGTTCGCTGTCCGAAGGGACGCGTCGGGTGCAGAGATAGATCGAGGATTTGATGGTTGGCCGTATACAGGTGCGCAGCCAACGTGGATGGGCTCCTGGGACGTTCCCAGGGCGAACGTGTTTGCACCATAGCTGGTCCGGGGAAGGTGCGATTGTGAAGAGCTAGGTAATGGTTCAGTCAGAACCTGCGGAGCAGCGTGCGGTTGTGCGCTCCCAATGATGCGGTCTCCGCGAGAGCTGACGGCGAATCCTGGCAACGCGTGTATGAACTCCTTGACCCTGCGCGTAGAATGAGGTTCCCCTGATTCGACGGCGTGCGTAGGGCGGTGATACGCACATCGATAACTCAATCACTTTGCCGCCATCCCATCGGTCTTCTTTCCAAGATGGACCTTCGAGGAACAGAAGCGGCGTCTCGCTGTTGCCAAAGACGATATTGTCTTCACCAATCTCGGGCAGAATCCGGGTGAGCTCCTGGCGAGTCTATTACGCGGCAACTGAGGATAGAGGATAACAGCAATTTCCCGCGAACTTACAGCTGCCCAGATATGGGGTTTCCCTGACGCAGAGGGGCGACTGGCAGTTGCTGAAGTGGCAGTAGTCATAACAGCGCCGTCTCGCATGAGAGGTTTTATCGAGGTCCACGTTACAGCGGCTTCTGACTGGACAGGGCTGATCGGAGAGGTGATACATGATGCTGCACGCACGGCATTGAGTGTGATTTTGCATGGGAAGAGATTGGACTCACTGGAGTTACCGGAGACTTTCTGGGCTTTCCGTAAAGTGGAAGTCTTCGGAGCCGCTCGCTTCTTTTTGGCTTCTTTCGGTGGTCTTTTGAGCGACTTCACGCTTGCAGTGGGCAAACGGGGGTAGCTATTCCCGCTGCGCGTTTTGCGGGGCGAAGACGCTGGAGGTTGCGCCTCACTGGCAGAAGGACACACGGGCTCGAGAAGGGGACAGGACAGAGCTATTGGATCGTGGATACCTACCGCTACATTACCAGGCAAGCTATGATGCGCTTGTAGTATGTGGTCGATGCTACACAATCGGAGAGCGATCTTTTCTAAGCTGTCGTCGATTGAGTTCGGGTAAGGTGCAAGTCCAGTAATGATCCGAGCCAGTTCGCGTTGACAGGGGACGGTAAGCGTTTGGATAACAGGTACAAGCTGAGACCATTCTGCAATAAGTGAACGATTCGTTTCGGGGCGGTCAGCGGTGGCTGAGTGCAGTAACTGAGTGACCATGTCGACTTGACTCGAACACTCGTGCATAGGGTCAACGAGAGGGGCGGACGAGAGCGCAGCCATGAATAGATAAAAAGTCATTCCTAACTACAGGTCAGCCACATGAGATCTTGTCCAGAGCCCAGATATACAGCGTACGCATGGAGACAGGGCCAGTGCGACAGCGGGAGAGCATCTCCGCATCGAGGAGACCGTCCAGAGCAGCTTTCATGGCCGTCGCCTCAGCAGGGGAACGGAGGTGCTCGAGAGGGTGGTATGTTTCAGCTTGCATTTCCGGTGCTGGTGGAGGTGATGACAGCAGACATTCCCGGGGCTGGTGGTAGTCAAGGGCAAGACAACGAGCGACGAACTCTCGAATGGCGCGCGTCTCAACCCGAGCCACGTGGCTGTGTGCTAGACTGGGATGGCAGACGCCCACGACTCCTACTATCCACTCCCGACGTCAAAAGCCTAAGTTCTCGCGGTACGACTTCATTTTCGTCAGCACCAGTACAGTACGCTCAGGTTCATGGTATGTCGTCTGTCGGACACGGTCATAGTTCTCACTAACATCGGCGCGTGTTTTACCCGGGCGGCTCAAGCCACAATCATATCAACGTCAACCGTGTGCATGTGTCGTGGTAGTAAGTCATCCGAGTTGCCGTATGCCGCGCAGCCGTCGTGGACGACGGCCAAGTTCATGCCGGAGAACGCAGTCACGCAGGATGATGGCGCAGTTGTGAAGATTCGAGCGGTACAACCAACGTGGGAGCACGTCCTGGGAGAGCTGGGACGCGGAAGAGGCAGCACGTCCTTCCATACGGAGCTTTGCTTGTCATTACTTGTGCGCTAGCCTGGAGGTCTGGCTAGCCGATGTCGGTTCGAAGTCCCCGAATGCAGGGTAGCAGGGTTCTCGAGGGGTTCTAGAGGGTTGTGCGAGGCAACCAAGGGGGCACCGAGACGGCGGCGGCTTATAACGTGAAGAACCGCTAAGACTTTGGGCAACATATCGATTGGCAGGTGCGTCAAAACGGTATGCTAGTGGTATGCTCTTTTCAGTGGTTCTATGTACAGCACAGACTTGACACAATATCAGCAAACTGTCATTGACTATCAGGTGCGTCAAACGGTATGCTCATTCCGGTGGTTTGATGTACATGCTTGGCCTAAGCATCAGCGAACTGTCTAGCAGCGGCTATGTACGTCACCTTACTCCCCGTTCCCGGTCTTTGCTGATGTCCGTCCGAGTCACAGGTTTCTTGACATGGACTGCGGTTGACAGGGCTATGCGCTCGGGCATGCGCAAGAACACCGCTCAGTCATGTACTGTGGTCCATAGTAATTTTAGAGCTTCTACAAATACCGCCGAACCTGCGAGGTAGCTGTCGTCAGCGAATCCCCTGACTCCCCTCACTTGCTACTCAGACGACGGCCGCTGCGCCGCGGTCAAGCTCGCCATGCTGCAAAAATACGGTCGACCACCTATCATAATGCGATGCTCGTCGACGATCTTCCTCCTACTGCTCTGCGTTGCTTCTGGCCACTGTGTCCCGTCCAACCGTACCATCGACGATCAAAAAGGCGATAGTGTCACGGGTCTCGTTCCCACATACAACACTGGCAATGGCACATACGGGACGGCCAATAAGTGGAATATCGGCCAAACATGCACCACCTGCCTCCTCCATTCCGGGGACGGCGTCCTTGATCCAGGGAAGGCGTTCGATGGGACGTGGCACGACGCTTCTCGGGATGTTGGGCCCAACGACCCCGATGTCAGCATGCGGATGGACTTCACGGGCACCGCTGTCTACGTGTACAATATCCTCGCCAATACCGTGGATCAAATCCAGTTCCCCACAAACCTCGAGTTCTACATGGACGGGGACCAAGTGGGAACATTCACACACGTGTCAGATGGGACGACACAAATACACTACAATGTCTTGGTATACCAAAATACGACCCTTTCCAATGCCCAACATTCTCTCCTGGCTGTTATGACCGGCAGCGCCAACTCTACACAGTCCTTCTTTCTCTTTGACTACGCTATCTATACGGTGGAGGAACCTGACGCGCAACCCAGTTCTCAATCGCCGACATCATCACTACCTGTATCCTCTGCGGTGAGTGCGACACGCTATCTCCCAGGCCCCCCCTGAGCGGATAATTAACGATCTCAAATAGCCACCATCGGAGGCGAGCCCTTCCAAGAGGACGAACACCACAGCCATTGTAGGCGGCGTTGTAGGCAGTGTTGTAGCGCTTGTCGCGCTCCTACTCTGTCTTTACCTGATACATCGCCTCCGTGTCCGGAGAAGACCTCAAACTCCTGGAGGTGGTCCGGCAGTCCCTGCTCAAGTGCAACCGCGGACAAAGGGTCATGACCGTATGACGGAGGTGGGCTCAGTGCCGGGCGACGCTTCCGATGGTGAGCTTCAGTCAGGAGAGACCGGTAAACTTCAGTCAAGGGAGGACACTGGTAAGCAGCATCGTCTATGTTTCCGACACAAGTGTTCATTGCCCCACGTTAAATTGAACTTTTAGGGTGGTTCCACGGACTCGGACCCGCAACCGTTGCTTCAACGCTCTCCCCCAGCCCCGAAAGCCGCGCCGTTAACACACCTTCCATCGCGTACGGTCCTGCCAGTGTCCGAGTCGCCTCATCGCCAATCGAACCCACCGCGGCAGCGCAGCTCGCTGAGCAGATTCAACATCTGCAGGCGCAAGTCACCCAGCTTCGCGCTACGCGTAGCACAAGTTTGAATATATCGTCCGACGCGGAACGGAGTTTGTCCGCGGAACTTGCTGAGCTGGCGGCGTTTCGAGGTACGATGGCCGCCTTGCGAGCGGCGGAGGTGGGCGAGCCGCAACAGTACGCCGGAGTGTCCGCCGATACGCGGTCCGAACCGCCGCCGTCATACGAGTAGACAAGGGTTGAAGGGAAAGGTGAGCTGATTGTCCATAGATATGAAGGAAGGCTGACGGGTCTAATGTGCTAGTGATATGTTGGATAATCTGGTCGTGCGATGTGAGCTTCTGTAATCAAATAATCCACCCTGCCAGTGATAATATCGAAGCCCTTGGATGCCACGCGCCGAGCCGTGCAATGTGTTCCGGGTGCAGCCGTTTCCCCAACATGGACGCTTCGGAGTGCCAGTGCACCTCTGCGGAGAATGAAACGATGAACGTCCTTGCCCGGGACGAGGGGCGTTCTCTGCAGCTGGTGTGCTGTACGGTAGTCCAAGGCCTACCTGGGAGGGCGTTGCAGAACAGTGGCCAGCTCCTTGGGCCCCTCCGGTACTCGTAATGTATCACGAAAATGCACGGTCCACAGCATGTCGCACCTGACGAGCTCCTGTCCCATGATGGAGTTTGGGACTGGCGCATTCACGTGGATTTGCGGTGAATTCAGAGTGACGAGGTGGGGGGAAAAAGGTCGCATAATGGACAAATGAGCGCAGCGTCGGCGGAGACTTGGGAAGGAGGCATCTTCGGCGACTCGGAGGCAGCCGTGGGCTTGAACACAACGTATGCGACTCTCGGAGAGGCGCCTCGCTGGCGAAGGCGTCAGGGCTGCCGATGACGGCTACGTCTGCGACGTCCGGGTGGTCGAGCAGGTGCCCCCCCTACCGGTGAGCTCGCAGGGTGCTCGGATCTGGTCACCCTTCCGAACAGCACCTCTACCGTAATGACACGCCGAGCTATTTACCACCAAACCTATATGTTACTTAGGCGGACACTGGCAGGGGCATAGTTACTACCAACATCGGCGCATTCTCTCCTCAGTGTATCCTAGTCATGATCATATCGACGTCAACAAGTTTTATTGCCACATCCGGCCGCATCCAATCTCTACTTGTATGGATTAAGAACCCAATACCGAACTCTGAACGACCAAGCCGGTCTACCAATAGATACTCCTAATTCAGAGTCCCTAACCTGATCATGTACCAATACCGAGCCTCCGTGCGATGTCAATTCAGCCATGTCCGAGCGCAGCTCGGACCCTCCACCACCACTTAAGAGTCAGCGGGGCTATAGAAGAGTGCGTCAATACCGAGCCCAAAGACGTATGCCGAGGCAACTTACACGGCGGGGATAGACGTCTCCGGTCCTGGAGCAGCAACGGATGATGAGCACCACATAGCTTTGCACAGGGCATAGATCACTCACCGGGCAGGGCGGAGATCGTAGTGGGGAACGGCGTCGCGGCGCACGCAGCCTCGATGTCATCGAAGGTCTTTCCGGCGGGCAGGACCCCGGCCGCAGGAGTGCCGGTCGGGGTCGGGATGACGTCCGAGCAGTCGGTGAGGGCGCTCTGATCGAAGCCGAGGAGCGAGAGCTTCTGGACGGTCTGCACGAACTTCGCCACCATGTCGGTAGGGTCAGCTGCGAACCCAGTCAGCGAGTGTGAGATGGGCGATGGCGGGAGAGTTGCGCAGCGTTACGTACTGATGAGTCGCTGCCACTCGCAGGACGTGCGGGAGTCCCTGAAACAGACCTCAATATCCCGGCGCGATAGATGGGCCTGTCTGGCACATACCTGGCGATGAGGAAGTCCGACGTAAGACGGAACTCGCCTGGGATCGGGGAGAGCGATTCGCCGTTGCCCGACTGCAGGGTGTCGCCGGTCGGCGCAGTGCCGTTGAGGAGCGTCTCGACAAAGAACTGGGCATCGAACTCCGTAGGAGTAGAGTCGAAGGGCGCGCCCGGGACGGTCTGGAGCGTGAGGTAATATTAGTGCTATCGCATGGTACGTTGGGAGTTGTAGAACATACGGGATCGATGGTGTGCTGAGACGCGATCGTGTGCGAGATTAGGAGCCAAACAAGCTCGACAGCGACAAAGCCGCCTGCATCGCTGATACGGTCCAAGATGTCCGTGACCGAGTCAGTAGGCTGGGGAACAAGACCATCCGGGGCCGCCTGCGAGTCGTTAGACCGCCCCGCGAAGAATGGAATGCGAGGGCCTCCATCGCAGTTTGAAGCACCGACCGCGCCAGCGAATTGGATGCTGAGACAGTAATCAGAATAGAATGCGACACAAGAGCGCAACGTAGAACGCACAAGTCGCCGAAGGACACGTTGTGCTTGAGTGCGAAAGGACGCTCAGCCTCGATGATCTCATCCAGACCGTTGTTGGCGTGGTACGCCCCTTCAACGTCGACGTGTGCCATGATGGAGCCATCTACGGGAGCGTTAGTCTTCTCTATGCGCCATGTATGCACTGTATCGGCGTACCGGAACCTCCGCCGCTAGCACGAGAGTTAGTCACTGCGCCAAATGGTATACAATGTATCGAACGTACCCAAACTGGCCTTGGGCAGTCAGAGCGGGAGAAATGGCAATGGCGTCGTGGAAGATCAGCTATGACAATGAGTCAGATCAGCATATGCCCACGATATCGGCTTGAAGCGAAACTTACCCGGAGAGCCTCGTGGGCGTCGTCGCCGCAAGTGCCGCCGTGGAAGCTGGAGAAGACCGATGAGCAGGAGGGGGAGTTTCAGTGCAAGGACACCGCGTACAGGTTGTCCTGGATGTCATCAAGGACATCGAACCACACACAGCACTGATAGCCAGTGGCGCGTCAGCATGAACGGCGACAGGAGCAGCAAGCACATCGCACTCACCGCCTCGTTGGCTGTGGTCTGACCACCGCTGCAGGTCGCCCGCTTGCTCGCGGACGGGATCGCAGCGACGGTCGCAGCGAGCATGGCGAAGGTGAAGAGAGTCTTGGAGAACATGGCTAAACTCGACGAGGGAGAACGAGAAGACTATGCCGCGTGAGCTCGAGTGTCGTTGACTCGAGTCGAGTTTGGTGCAGCACCTTGTCGCACCTTGCGAGGTACTTATACCTAGTAAGAGAGCGCCATACCAGCCGAACGTGCCGGTACACGCAAGGCGGACCATGCCCGTAGCCGGACCCGAGCCGCAGAGCGTGTGTAGCATCCCAAACCGTCGGCGTCGCGAAAGAGGAGATGGTGGCTGCCGCGCCCATTCCAGTGGCCAGACCGACAGACGGTGCGCGGCGGCGAGAGAGGGCTGCTACAGCCGATGCTGGCAGGGTGCTACGCCGCTTGCGAGTTGGCCGAACCAATCGCGACGCGGTGATTCATGCATTTGTTGTCTCGTCTTTGCCGCTTGTGTACCGCTCCGTCGGTGTACTGTGCATTGCGGTACCGGGCGTGGACAGTCGTGGTAGAGTGCGCTATGGACCCTGCAGAGGCGTGACGAAAATATGCAGAGTTGACAGATATGTTCTCGCCGGGGTGCTGCTGCCCGTCATGGTTTTTCGGCGAAGTTAGGCGTTGGCAGAAGGCGGTTCTGCGGTCAGGAACGCGCCAGTCGTGGGGGCACCCGTGCGACCCTTTATTGAGCGAGATGTATAATCATGGACAGAACGCTCGAGTCACCATGTGCAGCTTCGACGCGTCAATCTTTCTGGTGACGTGGAGTACTGCGAAAACACAGCGACAGATATGTCGTGAGATAAGTACCGTTGCATGGTCAAGGTAGTGGAGTTAGCGCTCAATGCACTGCTCGCCGAAGAATGAGGGCACTCACCGAGATTCTATGCACGTACATCAAGGCAACCCGTCCGCAGTACACTCAAGCGTTAGAGGCACGCTTCGAGCAAAAGGCCGCGCGGAACTTTGTGAAGCAAGTAGCCAAAACGTTAAGATGTCTTTGTCTTTCGGTGCCGGTGTGTAAATATAGCGCCGTTCCCAGGCGGTAGAGCGGACGTACCACTCCAACGGTATAAAGACGCGCAGCCCGCAGTCCTCGTATGGTGTTTCGCGGGTCAATCACACCGCTAGAATGCGCCCAAAGAACGTCGTGAGAGTCGTTAGAGATGCGAACGGCCGTTGCTGTGGTCTGTGACGGGCTCAGTGTCTGCGGCTCTCACGGAGCTTCTTTGGATGGTACCAGGCTCCTAGTAGCCGTGACCGATCGAGCGCGGATTGCACCTAGCCACCTCTCCGTGTAGTTCTTGCATATTTGTAGAAGAAATAAGAGTGTTCTCATGTGAACGTTTCGTAATGAACCTGCACCGGCGATGAGGGACGTCACTGAAAGCCGAGTGCGGCGAGAAATCAGCGGCAAATCAGATCAGGCAAGCTAGGTATGACTCACGGGTCTGATACTCAGTATGTCGACCTAGTCGTCAGCCCAGGTCGTAGGCAGCGAGAACACGAAAGGTTGAATGCCAGTAGCTGGTACCAATGGCATGAAGGTTGCTGACAGGTTCAGCTCGGAGTTGATGCTTGTTGACGCCAGTAGACGCCATGCTAGCGCTCAATCGGTGGCACGAGATCTCGTCGCGTCTGCCACCGCCGCCACCAGTGCCACTGGGGGCCACTGTCGTCCTCATACAGCCGCTCATGGACGGAGAGTGGTACCGCAATGAAACTTTTATGGGATGTTGGGCAGACATATGCACTCATCAACTTTTCTCGAGCGCAACTGTGCGATTCAAGAAGAGGGGATTCATACATTACAAGCAGGCGGATTCCGACTCACTGGCACTTCGCATCCTCCCCAGGCGATCGAGGCCCTCCTTCAGGACCCGCACCTGGATAGGCGTCAACTCTCCCTCATCTACGAGCTCTTCGAGCCACATGTCCCGGGTCTCCATCGTGGCGAAAATATCGAGGTATTGCGTACTTTCGATGCCCATGTTCTTGAACAGTGTCGTGAGTCGGTCGACATCACCAGAAGGGAGCCTGAGATCATAGAGGAATTTAGGTACGACCTCTCGATACTCGGGAGTCGCGGCAATGTGTCTTCTTGGACCTGCCTGTTGAGATCCTTCAGTACGCTCACAGCTTTACTTGTACCACGATACATACCAATTCTCCGACCTCTGAAGTCCGAAAATCGCAATGGGTGAGCTGTATTAAGTGACATGAAACGAAGAGACGAACGAGTATGACCTCCTGCAGTTCTGTCTGTCTTGACGATGCCGGAAGACGGGTCTTCTACCCTGAGAAAATTGTGAGTCTCAAACAGTTACTCGAGAAGATCATACGCTCTGCTACCTGGCAGCAGTAAACCCTGCTGAATGCCTTCCAGGACCGGGGCGGATACGGGTAGTCGAGGGCTTCGTCTTACCCTACGTGGATGTGTCAGTACCGACATGGGGGCTAAGGGCCGCCTCGGCCCGAGTACGCCTCACCTTCGAACGCCCTTTCTTCTTCTTTGGGTGATAATTTTTGAGATATATATGGATATATCTGGTTACTGGCCAGCCGTCCGTATACTTTCGTATCTTCTTGCACTGCTTCAACACCTGATTGTACAGGATGTCAGTATCTCATATGAATCGCGCGCCGCCGCCATGTACTTCATCGGTGACGGTCGACAGCGCTTCTGCGGATTGGGTGCGGTAATTCGGAATGTCGAGCTCAAGATGCTCGCCAGCAGCCTTGCGAGCAACGGCCTAGACGTGAGGTTTTGGTGGATGTTACTCTTCAGCGCGTCGACTATCGATACGTACCACCATGTCTACCAATGTGTTGCAGTCCTCTTGCAGACCCATCTGGGTCTGCAGCGAGAGCTTCCGCTGAGCATTATCATACAAGTAAAGCGCCACAGCCTCTGGTGCGGGGATGCTATCTTGTAAATGCGAGAAAAGCAACGATCGTCAGCACCAATATGCAGTTTGTGCGGAGTACGAACCTGTCGGAGCTGCAGACATTCGTCCGTTTCGGTAGGCGGTTGTTCGTAAGCTGGGGATGTGTCCAGGTATGTCGAAGACAGAGAGAGGGATGAACGAATCGGTCACAGCAAGATGTCTGTAGTTTGTATGGTTCCTCAGACAAGACATATCAGAGGCAGACAGCACTAGTAACCCCCGAGAGTCCCGTGCCTCGTGTTCGTGCAGGGTCGTACTCAAAGCCCGTTCCGGATTGAATCAACGCCAGTAGCGTTGGGCCCTGGACGCTGCATATGCCGCACGTTGCGTCCGGTTTGACGAGCATGGCCCTTCTGTAGGGTTGTGACATATATTCTTCTCGACATGAATAGTGCAAGACGTCCCAGTCGTGTTTCAGTAGTCACGATAGAAGCTCAGAGAGACTCGCGCAGCCTGGTCCGGGAGCACGAGGCAGACTGAGAGAGAGCGCTCGGTTATACCCGACCACCAGATCGAGATTCGATCTTCCGTGCAAGTGTCCTGAAGCGCTCGTGGCCAAGTCTGCCTCTGTTCTCTGCCTCGGACCTCCTTGCGGCTTCCCCTCTCGACTCGCGCTCCTCTGGTCCGTTTTGCAGCATCCTACAGGGCTGCAATTATTCTTTCAATTTGCGCGAAATACTGGGCAGATCTTCGTGTCGCGTTACCTGACTTCCGCATCTCGGACATGGACGAAGTTATCACGAAACGAATACACATCTCCGGCCTCACACCAGCCATCACTGCCAAAGACCTCAGCGATCGCCTCGGGTCGTTTGGTACAGTGAAAGCATTGGACGGTCTTGGCGCTCTTGACGCCCTGGGCCAGCCGCGCAAGTTCGCGTATGCGACTTTGGAGACCACGAAGGGAAAACTGGCTCGCTGTACGTCGTTCGCGTTCGCGCTGTATCAGGCTGCTCACGTTCATCCTGAATTACAGGCATGAACCTGCTCAGTGGAGTTACTTGGAAGGGAGCGAAACTGCGATTGGGCGACGCGAAGCCCGACTTCCGTGAGAGGTACTGTGTGTTCACTCTACTCCTACCTCCGCCTGGTCACTGAAGTCTAGTCGCACAGGATCGCAAAAGAGCATGAAAAGCTCAAGCGTGCTGCAGAAGAAGCCGCGAACCAGCCGCCGAAGAAGCGTCGCCGCCTCCCTCGCGGCGTCCAAGGCGTGTACGCCTCCGACATGTCGCTCGTGACGCCGGAAAATGCGCCGACGCGTGGTGGATGGCGCGTCACCGCGACTGGGCGCCTCATTCGCCCAATCCGCATGCGCCCTGAGCACCCTTTGCCGGACCCTATCGAAGTCGCGAAACCCGAGAAGGGCAAAGGCAAGCTTGAGAAGGGGAAGAAACGGGCGCGCGACCCTCCCACGCGGGCGAGGAGACGGACGATCGACCCGACCAAATGGGGCTCCACGCATATCAAGGGCATATTCCTGGAGAACGCCGCGGCAACCATCCCTCTCCGGCGAGCCGCCAAGGTCGATGAGCAAGTTTCAGAACGTGACGACGAGAGTGAGGAGAGTTCGGGTAGCGAGGAGGTCGGGAGTGAAGAGGAAAGCGAAGAAGAGGACGTCCCTGAGACGGTGCTTGACCATAAGCCCTCGGGCGCGCGAGCTGCCAAGGCAGTTGCCCCAGCCTCGGGAACCGACTCGGATGCGCCTCCACCTAACACGCGCCCCGCCGTGGCTAGCGCTTCGCAAACGACGCGACCTCCGCCTGCTGGAACAAGCGATATCACCGAGGAGGCGAGTAAGGCCCTCGACCTTCTCCAGTCCCTGTTCGGCGACAAGGAAGAGTGGGGCGGACAGGAGAGCGTAGGATCCGATGTCGATGAGGAGGACCTCCGCCGTGCTCGCGAGGACACGGCCCTCGATTCAGGGCGCGAATCGGCAGTCGTTGAGGACGACGATGGTAGCGCTATGCAGGTCGATGTCCCAGCAGTAGGGGCCGATTCCATCAAACCTGTTACCCCTGCTCAGGCACCGCGGTCGGAGAAGACCAAGTTGAAGGACCTCTTTGCACCTCGTGAGGAGGAAGGTACGTGCTAGACTACACCGCAATTATGCATGACTGACCTCTTTGTAGCTGGTTTCTCTCTCTTGGGTCACTTGGACTTGGACCTCGAGCTCGAAGACGACGTGCCGTTCGATCTCCCTGCGGATGCCCCTGGCGCTGTTGTCACAGAACCTCTCCGTTCGGTCCAGCCAACTGTCGCAGCGCACGTACCACGCGCCGCAGTGCTCGATTCATCAAAGCCGCTGTTCTTCCCGTCTGACAACGCCGCATCCATACGCCGTGTTATCGACCCGACAGGCTGGCGGACGTGGTTCTATCGGACCGACAGCCCTGAGGCTATACGTCAGCGGTGGGAGGACTCCAAAAGCGAGCTCACGGCCGGCTGGAAGCGGCGTCATCGTGAGGCAATCAAGAGCCGCAGGCGGAGGGGAGGCGCTGTAGGCGAGGCGGATTGAGCTTGGTGCTGTAGTCCCGTAGAATACATTTGCTGAGTACAGCTTGTCGCTCTACGTAGTCGACATTGCGCCCGAACATAAATACGCGAATATCAGCGCTGGCCACATATGTTTGCCTGACACAGATCCGCGGCGTCAGCGCGCGCGAGTTGGCGACCGTCTGCCACGACGTCGGTAACGGGAACTTGGCCATGAAGCGAAACCGCGGCCTCCGACGCGCTCGTCTCTTCTTCCCTCTCGCCATCTCCCCCCTTCGCTCTGCTCCTCGCAGACGTAGACTGCCTGCGTCTCACCCCTGTCCACCGCGATGAGCAAAGCACCGCAGAGGCGGTGGGGACCCGTCCGGTCACTGCTCTGTCTGGCGCCTCTCTTCCTCCTCGCACCACTGTACTCGTACAGAGCGCACTATGGCGAGTCCCTCACTCAGGAAGAAGCGCATATAAGAAGCTGACCGAATCATGCCCGCTCAGCACTACCGAAGCCCGTGGTTGACCTGTAAGTCATTTCGTGAACGCGTACGCGCACCGCGATCGCGTCGTGACACTAGCCGACGTTGACGCGACTCCCGCAGGATCGACCCGACGACCTCGCTCCCTCAGATCTCCGAGGCACAAATCCTTGCGCACGCAAAGTATCTCTCTGAAGACATCGGCTACCGTACAGTCGGCACTCGGGAGCATGCACTGGGCGACGCGTGGGTGCTGCAGAAGGCACAAGGTCTGGCCTCTCAATGCGAGGACGTCGTGCGCGCGAACGCCAGCCGCAAGCTGCAGTGCGAGGTCTGGCATCAGCAGGGTAGTGGGAGCCATCGGTGCGTTTTTCTTCCTTTTTGACGCGTCCGCGTGTGGTTGGAACGCGTGTTAAGGTCGGTATGCGCCACAGGTTCGACATGATGGGCAGGCGTTTGTACAAGACGTATGTCAACTTGACGAACATCATCGTCCGTGTCTCCGATGGTACCGACGAAGGCAAGGAACACGCTGTACTGGTCAACTCGCATGTCGACAGCACTCTGCCGTCTCCTGGTGCTGCGGACGACGCGCTTTCTGTCGGCGTCATGCTGGAGTCCATCCGGGTACTGTTGAACACGCCGGGCTGGGAGCCGAAACATGCTATCGTATTCTGTGAGTGTGTCATTGAATGTACAATCAGAATGGTAGCTTACATCAATCGCAGTGTTCAATAACGCGGAGGAGTCGCTACAGGACGGTTCACACCTGTTCTCTACACAACATCCGGTCGCAAAGACGTAGGTGCCTCAACGTATGAGCCAAGAGTATGCACGTGTCTGATGGTTTGCGTTCGTTTTCAGCGTCCGTGCTGCTATCAACCTCGAAGGTACGCGTTGTCGAGCTGGACGATCGCGCGGGGCGCTGACACCGGTGTTTCTGAAGCTGCCGGGACGACTGGCCCTGAGCTGCTCTTCCAGGCGACGTCTGAACAGATGATCAAGGCGTATTCGAAGGTTCCCAGGTAGCGCATCCTCGCGGAGATGAAGTTGCAGTCGCACTAATGCGCATCGACAGACCCTATGGCTCAGTAATTGCTAACGAGATTTTCACGTCTGGAATTATCCTATCTGAGTATGTTGCTACATTTGTACCCACAACGAGACATCGGGATTGACCAATCCTTGCAGTACCGACTTCCGGCAATTCGAACAATACCTCAACGTCTCTGGCCTAGACGTGAGTCACTCCTCGTCAAATCAAACAAGTAGCTGACCTGGATGTGCTCCATAGATGGCTGTTGTAGGCAACAGCTACCTATACCATATGCGCAAGGTAAAGATCTCACTCAGGTCCCGCTGACGGCGAAACTCAATCGCTCTGTAGGACTTGGTAGAGAACATAGAAGCAGGCGTCGCTCAGGTGAGCGTTACCGTATACAGGAAATGCTGCATTCCGCTGACGAGGCACAGCACATGGCCGAAAACGTTCTCGCGTTGCTTTTCCACCTGACCTCGGACGAGTCACCTCTTCCAGAGCTGGCGGCTGGCTACACCCGTCCTCAAACGGTCTTCTACGAGTACTATGGCTTCTTCTTGTCCTACTCATTCACGACCGCCAAGATTCTCTACTCCGCCTTCCTCGTTATATCCTTTGTGGTCGCGCGTGCTACCTATGTTAACCCTACGCCCGCTCTGAAGAAGGGCACTAGCTTCCTTGGCGAACAGGTCAAGGGAATCACCGCCGTTACCGCGTCGTTGATTGGTGCTGTTCTTGGGGCAAACATTGTAGCGTTGCTGATGGACAAGGTGCTCGGAAAGTCATTCAGCTGGTTCTCATCCATCTTCGGTTGTGTCATTCTATATGGGCCAGCTGCGCTGACAGGTAAGTCCTGGTACCACCTAGCAAGGATCCTTCCACCTAACCCTCTGGTGATAGGTGCCCTTGCGACCCAACTTCTCGTCGGACGCTTGCGCGAGCATACAGCCTACACTTCGGTCATGCTTATGCAATCCTTTTTGGCCACGGTCCTCCAGCTCATCGGTGTTGGCTCCGGAGGGACGCTCTTCCTGTCTTCGGCGCCCTTCTCCCTGGCTTTGCTAGTCAATAAGGCTCTCACGGCGCCTGGCGACGACATCTCGCTCTGGAGCTACGCCATTGGATTGCTCAGCCCGCTTGTCATTGGAATGACGCTGTTCTGCGGCGTCCTCGACGTCTTTGTGCCACTGGTGAGTTTCATCAACACTGTAGAGCCGGTATCACGCCAACGTCTCTCGTAACTTAGACCGGTCGGATAGGCGAGGAAGCCCCAGCGGAGCACATCATCGCTACCATCGTGGCCGTCACCGGATCATTCATGCTCTCTTTGACAGTGCCGTTCGTGCACCGATTCAACCGTCGCACGCTTGTCCGTTCCGTCGTCCTGCTGTCGATGCTTACCGGCCTCGCGATGGCGGTCTTCTCTATGCGATCGCCCTTCGACGCCATGCACCAGAAGCGCCTATTCGTCATCCACATGGAGAACGTAAGTTTCGAAGCCGCGCTTTGTAGTGCAGGTGCTGAAACAACTGGTAGATCACGAGCCAGGAGCAGCACCTCCACATCGCGGCCGCAGACGGTGCTCCAGGCTTCCACTCACTCGCGGCAGACATCGCAAAGGAGTTCAGCGTGCCTGACGTGGCGCCCACTACGGTAGTCATGAACGACTGGAACAGCGATTGGGATACCATGTATCCCTTCTCCGCGGTGCGTTTTCATTTACAAGCCCCATTCTCACGCTAAGTCTGATGCATGCTCCGATAGTTCTTGACACCGTACAAGCTGGATCTGTCGCTGCGCGCGGAGCACAAGGACCCGATCGAGCACGACTTCACTGTCACCGCGATCAACGACAAGATCGACGATGTTGCCGGCACACGGAGCTTCACGCTCGTCGTCACCCACCCCGGCATTATCTGGACAGGTGGGCACATGGATTCAATCATGTTGCGTATCACGTCTAACTGACGTTCCGCTCAGCTATCGCTTTCGATGCGCACGTCCTCCAATGGACGCTCGACAACAACCCGCCCGACGAGTACGCGCGGCACCACATCAAGGAGGGCTCGTTCTACGGGTACGACACCTGGTCCGTCGACCTCGTCACCAAGCTCCACCCCGACTCCCCGTCTGCGCCCGCGGACGGGAGCGTGAAGGTGAACTTTGTCGGCATCCACGAGAAGGCGATGTGGCCGGGGAAGAAGGCGGAGAAGGCGCTCGGCGGGCGCGCGATGGCGCTCTTCGAGGAGATGGACGGCTGGCTCGAGCGCGAGACGGGCGGGACCGTCGACGCGATGTTCTTGGGCTGCGTTGCGGGCGTCGCGGTGATCTAGACCGATATACTATGGCCGAGTTGCGCTTGCTTGTTCGTGCGTAGAGACGGTGCTATGGCAGGAATGCGTTGATATTGCTCGATTGCTATCGTCCGGTATGTGTGTTGTACTGTACAAGTCCATCCAGATGCCCTCACTCCCGACTCCGCGCAAACCAATTGCGGAACGTGCTCCATCCCAAATGCCCTTTCGTACTACTGCCCTGTGTCCCGGCCGTGCTCTGCCCTGTGCTTTCTCCCCCTGACGTGCTGCCGTCGTCTTCCACAGGAGAGACCGATTGCGGGTCTACCGACTGCACGTCCACCCACAGCGAGAACAACGCGGGGTAGTGCCCGTCGCCCTGGTAGTCGCAAGTGAGCACGAGCTCAACGGCGACCGCCACCAGCGGGGGCCCCGCGCGCAACAGGAGGCCCATGCGGCGGCCCCAGCCGTCCCCGTCGACGGGCTCCCACGACTCGACGTGTGCCCCGGGCTCCTTGCACGCGGTCGTGGAGCGGATGAGCAGCTGGCGCTGCGAGGGCGGTCGGGGGACGCTGCGCACGTCGTGGGTGGACGAGGCGACCCGCGCGGCAAGCCACCACGTCCCGGAGAGCACGCTCGAGCGGCAGCTGCACGGCCCGAGGGTGACGTCCAGAGAGAGGTCGCCCCGGATGCTCATGGTGTAGCTGGAAGGGGAGGGGTACAGAGACGTGGACTGGGCGGCGCTCGTTGAGGCGAGGGAGACGGTGTACCCCCGCGCAACGAGGCGGGATTGGCACCACTTCGGGAGCTTGACGGTGTAGGAGTCGCCGTAGAGCTGGACGGGGGAGACACGCGGGAAGGAGGGCCCGCGGAGCCTGGGCGACAGGGTGAGCGTGGGGCGGTGGACGATGCAGAGCTCCTCGACAGAGATGTTCCGAAGGGGCTCGTCGGCGGATGATGAAGGCGCTAGCACAAGACGCTGAGAGGAACGAGGCAACCCGGGAAAAGCGGCGCTGGTAAACCGTCCTTCCAAGTCCTTCAGCGAAGCACCAACGGACCAAGCGTGGGCACCTTCGGGTTTCTGCAGTGCGACGCCGATGAGACTCCCGTATGCCCTGCAGGCTAGGTACGCAACACAGACAGCAGGCGAGAGGGTCACGAGAGGCAAGACCGTGCGGAGACCGTAGGGAGTGATGGTGTAGGTAGGTGGGGAACCAATGGCGATTCCGAGAGTTCTGCCTGCCTCTTCCACGGTGGTAGCCTCGACAGAGCTCGACAGCTCGAAGTCCGCAGGAGACATCGCGAACAGGGCTTGCTCGGCGCCCGCCTCCAAGTGATCGGGATCCCAGCTAGGGCGAGCGCGCTGCCAGGCGAAGATGCTCTGGTCCGGGACGAGCTTCAGGATCTCTTCCTGTAGCCGGATGAAGGCGAGTCGCCCCTCGCCGTAGATGGTCGGCATGTTGACCCCGAAGATGCCCATGAGCGAGTACGCCTCGTCCTCCTTCCGTGTGGTGAAACGCTTCGCCGCCCAGGACATCCTGCGGGCCACGCTGACGGAGTTGAGCGGGCGCAGGTGCACGAGGATCTCCTGGTCGATTCCGGTGACGTCCTCGACGATCGCAGAGAGACCGTCTTTGCTGCCCAGCATGTCCCATTCGGCAGAGACGAAGACGACGATCCGCGGCGCGATCAGCTCTTGTAAGGTCCACCCTCTTGTGAACCAGCGGCTAGAGCGGAACCACGACCCGGGCTCACTCGGGTCTTCTCTGCTGGTGACGTCGTCGAGGAAGGCGTAGCAGATGATCGATTGGCTGTACCAGTGATACATCGAGTTGATCGCCTCCGAGAGCTCCGCGCTGCTCGTCTTGTCGATGCAGCACGAGTCGATCCAGAGGTCGTTGAAGCCCTCGGCGAGAGCGTATGCGCAGGCGTCTCGGATCTTGGGGGACGCCCGGAGAAGAACCTCGTTGAGGGGCAGATCGGCGCCGGACGCGCATTCGGCACGGACGTCGGCTTGAATCTGGAGGAGGTCCTGGTATGTTTGTTCTCCGTCCACGGCCCAGGCGTGAGAGAGGATCGCATAGCGGACTTCCTCCGGCTTGTTGATCCAGCGGAATGCTCCTGTACGCGTATCCAGCAGACGCATCCTCTATATAGGGAACATACGGTTGTGAGCACGTTGAGGATCATCACGAGTTAGATCGAAACGAAGACCTGTAGCTACCTTACTAGTAGGTGGGCGACTCGGATGTCGGTGTCAACTACATGTACATCGCCCCAATTGTCATCACTGTCGTTTTAGTACCCAGTACCCAAGGCACGCGCTGAGAGTGAGTTACAGGGCACCTCCGTTCGGTGTGCAGTGGCCAGCACCGCTATACGCACTGCCGAGGGCTGTGTTCAGCAAGAGATCTACTACTCTAGAGATGAACTCCGACTAGCACCGTAGCGCTCGGCCAACCGGGACCATGTTGAGGATCGGGGTCGAGCTCGAGTGCTTTGTCGGCAGGCTCAGGCCGCCGCAGCGGCGGATACATAACAGAACTTAATGCGGACAGTCTGGACGAACAGTGGATGGTTGTGACCGTAGCTGAGTTCGAACGCGACGCGACACCTGCAAGAAGCATTGAGCGCGAGCGCTTTGCGCTCAATGCGCGCTGCAGGCTAGCGCGCGCTACGCTCTGCCCCGAACATCAGGAAACGCTGTTATCTCAATATGGAGATTAGATATCTATGGATCTATCTGACTCTATGGCTCTATCCCGGCAACCCGTCTCCATGTAGAAAACTCGTACCTCTCTATTTGCCTCAACAAACTCACGGACGGCTCCCCCGCGTTGGGTACTTTTGTCGGCGTAAGAGAGAATGGGTGCTGCGACGTACGTGTTGCGGGCGAGAGCAGCGGGAAGCCCGTGGGAACGTCTCTGTGGCTCTATCGGGCTCTGTATAGAGCCCGATAGAGACAGCCGGCTCCGTATAGAGACGGGCGTCTCTGTATATTTGGGGGGATTTCCATCACTCTATGGCTCTGTATGGTAATGTATAGCGCCGACAGAGCAAAACCCGTTTCCTGATGAATCCCACTGGCATCCGATCACTCACTCACTCTTTCAATCGTCGCCTATCTCATATCATCCATCGGGAGATATCATTGCGAGAACCGGTTGCAGAGACTAGTCAGCCATCGACGTGAGCTAGCAACTGGGCGGTCGTTGCATAAGACAGCGTCGACGTCGCTCTTCGATCGTTGCAACGCCGCCACCGCCGCCGCTTGTCGTATAGCTTCCGGCGATGATGCATTCAATCGTGAATCTCCTATGCCTCCTGGTGAGCATACGCAGTTCCATCGACTCCCCAGAGGTACGAGGATACTTCCGCAGTTCTACACGAAGTGCCACATTGTATGTCTTCGGTATATCTCTCGGTCAGTTGGCCTACGGTCCTTGGTATACGCAGCGATAGCTGTCAATTTGGACACGCCTTGGGATCACTTTGAACCATACACGGTCTGATCACTGCCCCTTATAGGTCCCCCTCTTGAAGCCAATCACTTGGAGATGTCCGGCAGCGCAGCCGCCGCGTTGCTCCTCGAAGCTTGAACCCGTGCAGCTCTCACATCCCGCTTTCTGTCAGTTACTCCCTGGACATGCCCTCTTCTGTGTACAATGTTCTACCGCTCTCTGTGTTTCTGCCTATGTGCTTTGTCCTTCACAATCTCGACCCTATCACAACCTCTCGTCAAGACGTCCTTCCCGCCAAGCGTACCTCTGGCCAATCGGTCGCCTTACTTCAACGCATGGCAACTAAGCTCGAGTAACGCGCCGACACTCACACAGTCGTGGCCGACGTTCTGGACTTCACAGGTACCTTCACGTTCCGCGATAATGCTTCAACCCTCCCGTTCTTACCCAGCTGCAGACGGGCTTGGGCTGGGTGGGAAGAATCAGGATAGACAACATAACGTATCAGTGGATGGGTGCCGACCTCAAGCCGCCACACATTGGAAACATCACGAACGTCCGAGTTGCGCCCACGCGTTCCATCTTCACCATGCAGGTGGGGCCGATGAACATCACAGCCACATACCTCTCACCCATTGAGGTGAGATACTCCATGATCATGACAACCGGCTCTGTTTCACGCAACTGTAAACCATTGACAGCCGTCGGACTGGGTCCTACAGTCGTTCCCGTTTTCATATGTGTATGTTGACGCAAGCACCTTGGACGGCCAAGCCCATGACCTGCAGATATACTCTCATATCACTGGGGGTAAGCTGGGAAATCATGACCTTCAAGCGTCAACATGGATATTGACGACGGCGAGGCAGAATGGCTCTCTTCAGATTTAAGCAGTCCCATAATGTGGAGCCACCAAACGCAAGACCGCAGCATATATCACGAAGTCCAGTTACAGTCCCCACAGATGGATGTCGAACTTGGAAACCAACGGGCGCAAGACGGTACTGCATACTATGCGACGGCGAATGTAAGTATGACTGTCCCGCAAACTCTCTCTGTCTGATCGCAGAATCCCCGTGTAGCGAGACAACTTAACATGGGAAATCAACACCGGGCTCTCCTTCAACGTATTTCCTCCCCGTGGCGCTCTAGCGGACACTACCAACACTGTGTTTGCTCCGATATCTCCGTAAGGAAACCTCTAATCCCTCTTCCGTTGGCTCTTTTGTTTAGAGCGCACTTACAGGCATTTTATGACGTTCGCCTTCGCACTGGATTTTGGCCGGATACAGACCATAGAAGAGCGGCCGGTTTGGTCTGTAGGCTATGTTCGGGACCCGTCGATTGCGTACACCGCGCCAGACTCCTCCGTGCACCAGCTGAAGCCGTACTACCTTACGAAGTACGGGGTCGACAACATCGGGCCTGCGGTATGCGACACACTTCACCTTGGTCTATTGGGATCTATCATGTTAACGGAATGTTAGATTGACGACTTCGCGTCGAGCTTCGAGGACGCTCTCGAGCGCGCTACTGCGTTGGACGAAGCACTTATCGGGAACGCCACTGCGGTGACGCCCCATTACGCCGACCTCGTCTCCCTGGCGGCACGGCAGACTCTGAGCACGCTCGACATCACCATCTCGTTGGGCTCCGACGGGAAACCGAACGCCTCGGACGTGCGCATCTTCATGAAGGACATCGGGTCTGGGTCGCCGACAGGGTACACCTCTCGTGGACGTATTCTGACACTGCATCCGCTGACCGCAAGCGACACAGCCGCGTCAACCCCGTAGAGCGGATGTATGCGGCGATGCCGGCCCTACTCTACTTCAATGCGTCGATGCTAGGCCCGATGCTCTCGCCGCTGCTCGACGCGCAGGACGGTCAGACAGGGATACCGTATGCTGCCCAAGATCTCGGTTTGTTGCGCAGTCGCTGTATTCTGGAGCGAGTGCTCACACCTGCAACAGGGCTGGCGTATCCGAACGCGACCGGCATCCGCGGGGCCCATAACGAGGCCATCGAACGTGAGTAGACTGTCGCCAATTATTCTATCGTGCAGGAACTAGATAGTCAATACGTTTTACAGAGACGGGAAACATGCTCATTCTCATGTATGCCCACGCGAAGTTTTCTGGCGACGGCTCCTTGCTGTATCGGCACGTGAGTGGCAATCTCACTGCTGTCTGACATCCGTCTCATCTCCTGTGCAGTATGACCTCGCAAAGCGTTGGGCAGACTACCTCGTCAACAACTCACTTACACCATCGAATCAGTACGTTCCGGGATCTCGCGCATCCAGGACATCTCTGACACGGGCACCTAGATTCTCTGCTGACAACGAGGGGGCCGCGAACATGACGAACCTGGCCATCAAAGGCATCATCGGCGTGCAAGCGATGTCCGAAATCAGCGCTGCGCTGGGGAAAGAGGCTGACGCACAGCAGTACAGCGTACGTTCTCGCGAACCTGAGATTTGCTGAATGGACTCATGAGACTGCGTTTAGGGCCAAGCTACGGCACTTGTTCAGAAATGGGAGTCGTATGCGCTGTCCTCGACCCAGTCTGGGCACCTCCTCGGCGTATACGGCGACCAGGACACGTGGGCGTTGATGTACAACCTCTATGCGGACCGTCTTTTGGGCACGAACCTCGTGAATCAGACGGTACGTCGTGGAGTCTGCGCACTCGGCGCACTACTCTGAACGTTTGCAGATACTGCAAAGTCAAACCGCATTCTACAAGACTCTGTTCAATCCAGGTGAGCGAGGATATCACTCTCTAATTGGTTGTTAACTGTATGCCAATGCCATCCCTTCAGCAACGCCGTTCGGACCTCCACTCGACAACACGGCTGTGCAAACGAGCGCAGGTAGGATTTGTTCGCAACGCGCTACTCGCGATGCTCACGACGTGCCCATCTCGCTACAGCGTGGCTCATGTTCACCGCAGCGACGGTCACGGACGACAGCGTCCGGGACAGCCTCATCGAAAGCGTGTGGAACAGGCTGTTCTCGAACAAGACGACGGGTGCCTTTCCCGACCAGTACAACGTCCAGACCGGTGCTGTATTGGGCGGAGCAGCCGGGTGAGCACCCTCCGTCTTCGTGATGATTTTGGCGAGCTCGATAGGCTCATATCATCGGGCTCCGTTCAGCCCTGCCGCAGGAGGGGTCTTCTCTATCCTGGCACTCAGGTGAGCCCCGGCCGATAGGATACTGCTTGGCGGTGCAGCAAACAGCTGATTAACTGTGCCCCGCAGCCTGCCGACCAAGAACATCACCGTTCCCTCCGTGTCCGGCCAAGGGCTCGCTGGCGGTGGCACCGGTCCCGAGCCTGGCAACAGCAGCGGCCACTCGGGCACCCCGGCCGGCGTCGTTGCGGGCGGCGTCATAGCCGGCCTGGCCCTGGTCGCGCTCGCCGCCTTGGGCGTATGGTGGTTCATGCGCGGCAAGCGTCGGCGCGGCTCCTCTACAGCTACGAGCCGCTCCGACTCGGAGGCGACGCGGGGCACGGTGTCGCCCTACGCCTTGCGCTCCCCAGAGACCCGCCAGACGGCCTACAACGGTAGCGAGAAGCAGAGGGAGGGCCCAGGAACGGCGGCGCCCGTCTTGGGCTGGGCCTCTCCCTTGTCGACAGAGAATCAGAGGCTTTCGCTGAGCGTCAACGCCGGAACGCTATCGTCGCGCCCGTCGGCTACACCCACCGGCAGCCAGTCCGTCACGGCTTCGAGCGGATCGTCGACGATAGGCCGACACACTCTTTCGGAGGACGGGACGCGGTCCGTGGTCTCGCCCACGGACGTAGTCGGGCTGCGCACGGAGGTGGAGAACTTGCGCCGGGTGATGCAGGAGATCCGGGAGGAGAGGCTGCTGCCTCCGCCAGAGTACACCGGCTAGTGCTGTGCAAGTGTAGTTCCGGAATCAAGCTTTCACTGTTCTTGTGGGCCATCCTGTGTTTCTCGTGTAGTTCTGCGGTGCACGCCTCCGTATTTTCTCCCTGTCACACTGGCTGCCCGGTCTTGGGTATAATTCTGCTACGGTCTGCAACTTGAACTCATACTCGATGCGTTGCCGAAGAGAAGAGCAAGGTAGGGTGTAGGGGTTCCGCACCTCGGAATGAGGCTTGGACACGATGGAAGATATGTGCGTGTCGGTGAGCGTTACAATCTCCGCTAGTCGGGTATGTCGTAGATGGTGCGAATGACATGGTCCGGTTTCCTCCCCGTGTGCTTCACGAAGCCCATGTAGTCGAGTTCATGCAGAGCGCGCATGAACCGCGCCTGCACCTCGATCTTCCACTTCTCCTCTTCCTCCTCGTCCATCTCCTCGTCTATCTCTTCATCGCTGTCGTCTTCGGCTCGCCTCTCGTCCACATCCACATCCATATCCATATCCGCCTTCCCGCCGCGCCTCTTCGTCCTGCTTCTTGGGGTGTGGCGACCGGCGTTGGTCGGGGTGCGCCGCGCCGCCCGCTGTGCGCGTCTGCGGAGCTTCCGCCGCTGCGCCTCGAGCACGACCGCGAACGACTCGAACCAATCGTACACGTTCACCATCCGCCCCGCCTCGACGTACCGCCGGAACGCGATGCTCGTGTCCGGCAGCTCCCACAGCGCCGGCTCGCGCGCGCCGTCGTCGTCGTCCATCAGGGAGGGCTCCGCGTTTGTGGTTGCGCGCACAAGCTCGGCGTGTGCGCGGGCGAAGTCGTGCGGGTGCAGGAGCGCGGAGACGACGGTGGGGCGCGGGGCAGGGTTGACGAGTTCGGAGGGGAAGGGGGTGTTCCCGGTGTACCAGATGTCCCAGAGGACTTGTTCATCGAGACGGACTAGGCGCTCCCTGTGAGGGGGTTTCGTGTCAGTTACGGAGAACACAGTGACCATACAGACGATAACAGTCGCACTCGATGAATCCCTGGAGCCAGTCCCCCGCTGCGGCAGCAAGCTGCTTCACGGCGGGGTCTTGCGGCGCTTGTAGCTCGTACTCCGCAGCCTCTGGTTCGTTGCTCTCGGGCGGCAGTTGATTGAGCGTCGTGACTATCCACACACGGGCATCCTCTTCGTCTCGCTTGACCTCGGCGCTTTTCAGGTCCCAGAGGAACGCGTGCAGCTGGCTTAACAGCTCCCGCAGCTTCGGCAACGGAAGTTTCCTGGGAGACGCCGTCAACACAGGAAATGCGTCAAGAGCACGAATACTGACCTGACCGCCATACACACGTATCGCACTTGTGCTCCTGCCCGGCCGCGCAACACCGCACTCAACATCCCCAGGCTATCCAGTCGCGCATTGCTGCCCTCGGCGCTCTTCGCGGCATGCTGGGCAGGCGCGCCCAGAGCTACTTGCTCTGCGATACGCGCCACCGCGTAGCCAACCCGCATGCGGCGCGCTTGCCTGCCGAAGGCGACGCGCGCGCGTGAGACGCACCCGAGCAGTTCCCCAGCTGTCTCTGCACGCCATGTACTGTCGTGCCCAGCCCCGTTCGTCTTTCGGGGGGAACTCGGGGTGGAGGATCCTGCTCTTGTCGGCGCAGCAGGGGATGACGTCGCAAACAGTCGCAGCTGAAGCCCTTGAACCAAGGATTGCAGTCCTGGCTCGGAGTTGAGCTTTCTCTCCGCGGTCCGCGTGTCTGCTTCCCCAAGCAGCTCTCCCTGTGTGAATATGCTCAAGGGCTGCGTATAATGTTTCATGTGAACGAGCTGCAGTCCCGGAACTCAGCGGGCGGGCGGAGGTCATTCGGGCCAGAGAGCACTCGCCTGAAGTAACGTCACCAGAGCATCTGGGGATGCCGTATGCCGCGTCGTAAAGTCTGCGATGAACTCCAACGCGCCAGGACCAATCATCACGTCAGGCTGGAAGTCTGGATCGAAAAACGTCTAGATGTGGTGGCATTAGATCAGAAGCGCTACAAAAACGAGATGGAGATACCTTTGTTAGTACGTCCATGACTGTGGCGAGGCCTGATGAGACGTTAACTGAATGTACCCGTAGTAGGGCGAGAGTTGATCTCGGATAGGCTGCATGGAGGTATGAGGGGACAGGTGGTGAGGCCATCAAGAGGATGAAGACGAGAGGGATTTGGGGTATGTACATGCTGCAACGTGCGTCAGCGCAACGTCTGGAGGAAGAAAAGATGTGATACTGGCCTGCTGATGTAGAATACATCCTGCAAGACTGCAGGATCAAATCGCTCGAACTCATGCAGGAACACGACCAGTTTGGATCCCGGTGCTTGGGAAGCATACCACGCGCGAAGGAGATTGATGTCGAAGTTCGCGAGTGACGATGTGGTTTTGCGTCTCGCCCCGGCTACAGAAGAAACATATGGACAGCTTGTCAAAACAGCAGAAAGAGATAGACATGTACCATCAACGAATCCAGTCACGATTCCTTTCATCATGTTCATGACGCTCGAGCAGTCTGCCGGATGCAGATGAACTTGCAGAGCACGCGAAGAAGAGGTTTCATGCGAGAAATCGTTCGGTTTCTGAACACTCGTGCTTCCGAGGCGACGGGAGATATCCTCTGCAAGGGATGAGTTCGCACCTATGTTTCACCGATGTCAGCTAGGCAGGCTCTTTAACGTGAAATAATTGCAGAGTCACCATGAAGTGCAATGAGCGGTAGCTCAGGGTACGGTATACCAGGAAGGACGTTGTCATGGGCGTCAGCTACTTGGTTGATTGCCTCGCGAACGGCCGACGCTTGCAAAGTTCTGAGGATATGCTATGTAGGTTTCGAGGATCCGAGGTCAGCGTTATGTCAGGGCCAGTGTTCAAGGCCCAAAATTGAATTGCTCATGGGGATGCAATAATCGGTTTGTAGGGGAGCCGGGGTACTCACTTGGACGCGATTAAGGCATTTACCCCAAGCGGCGCGATACGCCTGCATGCGTGGAGCATGATCTTCTGGATGATCATCGTCGGTACTGTCGTGAACCCCATTTTCTGTTGCATATGAGCAGGTGCGAAGAAGCAACATATCCACACTCACGGTGCTTTCCCGGTGGAATGTATATACAAGTCTAGTCCACGCAGAGCATCAGTATGATGACAGGCACGACGCACTTTGTGGGGGTCAGTTACCTACCTTGGAGGCATCATCTAAGTCCTGCCTGTAAGTGGTGTCGTCTTCCATGTTTCTGACGACCTACAGACGCACGGAAAGCGCGGGTGGTGGTGGAGGGAAGAGAAGACGCGCTCAGCCACAAGCTCGAAGCGCGACTTGCAGCCACCGACGCGTTGGGCGCTATATCCACGTGGCAGTACTGGCGCCAGGCCCGGTGGCATCCACTCAGGCTGGCCAGACTCGGACTCCGACACCACAAAGACCCCCTACTGTACCGGTAGCGGTTGCCTGAGGTGCGAATCAACTTGAAACTGAGCGTCATCTGCTCATATGCCAATGCACGGTATGTGTACGATCTACCTACTGTATGTATAGCCAAAGCTAATGAACTGGTACAGTACCGTAGTCTGTTACTACTACTACTATCAAAGACGGGTTGTGACGGACCGACGGCAATGTACCCGTTGCTGTAGATCCATTCCAAGCGCTGCCAAAATGTTCTCGCAGTACTTCGAGTTGCTACCCTTTGACTTGAGTTTGAGACATGTCTTTCGCCACATCATGAAGGGGCAAGCGTATGGCGGCCGTGCTCATCCAGTACGTCCCCCGCACCTCCAGGCGTCATGCTGATCGGGCTCGCATCTTGTCACAGAAGAGCTGCCGGTTGAGCCGATGTGCGTGGCTACCGACTGTTGCCGCCCATGCCCTACCGCAGCACGCGCTGCTACCACTCCTTGAGGCAGGCGCAGCCCTGCTATATTATGCATGCCACTTCGCCCTTCCGCGACTCACTCCTTACTTCTTCATTCACTCCTCTCCATCATTGCGCCCCGATATGTCCCGAATTCCGCTGCCTACCGACTTACCGCGATCTACGGAGGCTCCCCACCCATTCAATCTATCGTCGGCCGACCTCGTCTTGCGCACGGCGGATTCGATCGACTTCCGTGTACACTCCCAGGTTCTCGCTCTTGCGTCCCCTTTCTTCGCATCCATGCTCGCGCTTCCCCAACCAACCTATACGGCACCTTCCTCTTCCACGGATGACGCTCAGGCGACCTCGAGGTCTGGAATCAACCCCATCATACCGGTGTCTGAGGAAAGCGCCACGCTGGAGCTGCTTTTGCGGCTCGTATACCCCGTCATGAAGACGCACACCGAGATCGAGGATCCGCAGGTAATCGTGCCGGTGTTGCTCGCGGCGACCAAGTACGACATGGAGCTGCCGGTGCAGATGCTGTCACAGCAACTCACCGTGATCATTCCCAAGAACCCGCTGCAGACCTGGGCCGCCGCTTGCCGTACGGGTCAAGAGGTCTTTGCGCGCCGAGCAGCAGAAGCCCTCAAGGCTTCATGGACCGACAGCGGCATCGAGGCCTTGTCCTTTATGGAAGGGCTAGGGGACATGGCCGGAATCTCCGCCGGAGACTACTATCGGCTGAAGCTCTTCCTCTCGGGCGCTGCCGTCCCGACGTTGCTGAGTCCCACGGGTAGCGAAGATGGCACGGAATCAACATCGCTGTGCACCGTCAAGTTCTCCACAGACATCCCAGGCGCCGATCTGGAGTGTCAGCCATCCGCCGCCCGAGGCCCAACCGCGCCATTCTTCGCTCATCAGAGTGTTCTGTCTTGCCAGTCCTCGCACCTGAAGACACAGATCCTAGACCTTCGGAGGGTAGCGCTGTCGTCAGCCTGCATGAAACCTTTGGTGCTCCAATTCGCCGAAGAACCCGAGGTCGTATCAGCATTGTTGTCAGCCTGCTACGACGAAACCCCTCTGCCCTGCGTCCTCCCCCTTCTTGGACAGCTCTTTGTGTCGTCCCGGAAGTACAAGATGGCGCGCGTCACTCACCGTGCTGGCCAGACTTGGGACGAGGCGGCGGCCCTTCGGCCCCTCGAGGCGTATTTTGTCGCGCTCGAATACGGTCTCCACGAGCGTGCCCAAGCGGCTGCGAGAAACGTGTTGGCAGGCCCGATCGCGTCCTCCTACGTGTCCATCATGGAGAAAGCACCCGCGCTGGCGCATCATAACTTGCTCATCTACTACGACGCCTGCTACGAGATTGTCCGACAGCGACTGGATCGAGGAACCCGGCAGATTCCAACATGGTTGACTCACACCTGCACACAGACGAACTCCCGCTATAATGATCATCATCGTCAAACTACAGCTGGCCACAAAGCCAGTATACCGACAACGGGGGTCGTGGGCCCGTTAAGGAAGATAGCCGAGAATGCGCGAATCGGACCCAGGGAAGGCTTGAGGAAGGCTCTGTGCGACGCGGTTACCCAGGCGGGATCGGACGACAGCTCTGAGCTATCGAGCTTCGCGAAGAGTCTCATTCAATGCGTCGTCTCTGTGCCGGATGAGATCGATCAGGCCTTGCGAGACGTACGTTCATTCCACCCTGTGCACTCGTGAAAACAAGAGTCTGACCTATGCGTGCCGCAGGTGAAGGTTACCATTGTCTGAAGATGGCACCGGGACTTGACGGCTGATGCCGAGCATTCGCGACAGTCCAGTAAGGTGAGCCTTTAGTACTACGTGCCCATTCCGCCCGTGTTCGTATACTGACCTGCCATTGTCGTTACCTCTGCCAGCCAGGATCATATCTTGGATATCAGATCGGGATTTCGAGGGGTGCGCAGAGCAACCGGACTGGACCGTGCTGTAGACGGAGAGGAAACGACTCACATGCCGTCATGTTGTTCGCTATCTGACCGTATTCGACTTTGTCCTTGCATTCCTATCAACTACAGTAGGCGATGTCCGAAAAGCATGGCACGACCTCATGTCGCGCAGTACGGCTGAGCCGATCTGCGTGCACGTGTGCTAGTACGAGCTACCGCAGTATGCTCCAGTGGATGTGCATCCCGCCTATCACGACCTGAACATTCCCCGGCTCCTCGCGGCGGGAAAGACGGACCAGAACGCGTTGGTCCTTAGTCGACGAAGATACGCAGGTATCGAGCCGTGGCCCCGCCCGCCGCGGGCATTGCGCCGATCCTCCACGAGATGATCACCGGCACCGACGAAGAATTAGCAAGGTTACCAGCCACGAACACGCTCGGTCATACGGAACCGGAGGCCTGATCGGTCTCGCGGACTGATCTCATGGTGCTGCGAGAAGAGCGAAGGGAGATGCAGGGCATTAGAGAGGAGCGGCCCGAGGCTCCGCCAGAGTACACCTGATAGCGACGCAGCATAGACGCGGGCAGTCGGAGGAGACGCATGTTGCGAGACGGTGCCTTCCGAGTCGAGTATGGTGTTAGTACCCGATCTCGTGAGGCTTTACGAATAGAGCGTAGTACAGACAGAGATGGGCTCACTTGATGTTACTCATGTACTGTTAAACTCAGACCGCTTGGCCATGAAATACTCACGATCACGACGAATGTGGGCGGCGGGAGACATACCAGAACGCAATTGGTGCCTCCACCTGTCTCGCGGGTGAAAGCCGACCAGGATAGTATTGGTGTACCGTGCATGTGACGAATACATAAATCCTTCTAAATCTGCGAGCGCAGGGTTCAGGATTTCATGAGCTCACAGAAACCTTCTAAATCTGCGAGCGCAGGGTTCAGGATTTCATGAGCTCACAGAAACCCACGGACCGAAGAGCCGTGTACTAATGTGCGCACCTATGTAGTATGTAAACCAAGCGTTCATGCGGATCCGTTCACGCCGCCCGACACTGCGCTCGCCCGCCGTCCGGCGGCTTGTCCAGCATCTTCAGCGCGCGCCGCAGGTCTTCGTCTGCCGTCGTCGTCCACGCCCACTCCCAGTTCCGCTGTATGCGCTCCCGGATCCGCGCGAGCTTCTCCGCGTCCGCGGGCGCGTCGGCGCGCACGGGCCCGTCGAACGTGAGCCCGGGGTAGTTGAGCGTGTAGAGCAGGCCGTTCTCGCGCGAGGCGTCCTGCACGCGCTGAGAGAAGGGCCGCCGGACGGCGTCGTATGCATGCAGGGCGCGGCCGAGCGTGGCGCGACTCGTGCGGGGGTCGGCCAGCAAGTGAGCGAGCACAAAGCCGTCCTAGAAACGTGAGTTAGGTCGGGTGTATTTTGCCCAGGCGGGGGCGTGAAGTAAGCGTACCTCGATGGCCTGCCCTGCGCCCGCTCCTTGGTAGGGCATCATAGCGTGAGCCTGGGGGAGCAGCGTTAAATGCGGGAGGACGCTAGAGAGGAAACATTAACGGACCGCGTCTCCTAGCAGCACTACCCTGCCGAACGTGTACGAAGGCAAGGGTAGCGTCGTGTTGATCGCCCACCTACTCGTCCGGTCTACGCACTTGAACGCGGACGATCAGTTATATGAACGGACCTGGAAGAACATGGACTATACCTTGAATAGTGCCTGCACCTCCGGCTCCCACTGGTCGAAGTCGCCGAGCAGCTCCTCCCGGGGCACATCCTTCACCCACGCCTCGTCAAAGGTGGTGTTTTCGCGATCGTACCGCGCGCGCATGGCGGCGAAGTTGATCAGGGTGCCGCGCGCTATCGGGTATACGGTTAGTTGCTGCACAGCAGGGAGCGAGCGCGAATGAGCCGCCCGTCCGAGCCGTGGGATACGCGGGACTCACTGTGTTCTTGCCAAAATACTGCCATGAGATAAGTGTGAGCGAACGGTGGGGAAGCGAGGGACTCGGAGGCTGCACTTACGACCATAGGGTTGTCGAGCACCCGGTGGTTCGGTTTGAGCGAGCGCAGCTGCTCGGAGGGGATGGTCGCGCGGTACGCCAGCGTCCCGCTCCATTTTGGAGGCCCGGAGTCAAGTACTCTGCGTGCCGCATCTGGCTTGCCCTGCGCCGTAGCTGCGGCGGCCAGCTCCTGCACCATCGCTCGGCGAGTAGCGGACTTGACTCCGTCGGCGGCGATGAGCAGGTCGTATGTTGCCGTCATCCCGTCCTCAAACTGCAGCGTGACGGTAGGATATGACGAGGAGGTAGTCTGGGTATACGAGACGAGGCGTTTCTGGGTATACGCGCGGCACTGGGCGCCGGAGAGGCGGTTGAGGAGGACGCGCTGGAAGTCCGGTCTGTGGAAGGCGAGCATGCCTCCTTCGTGGAAAAAAGGCCGCTGAGTAATCGTCCTTTGGAAACGGAGTGCCTTCCAGCCTCACCTGGCGTGACAAGGGTGTGGAAATTGACGCCTTCCGGCTGGTCTCCCTTGCGGAAGTGGAATGCGACCTCTGATCATCGGGGGTGAGAGGCACATCGGGGAATGAGTGACACGAAGGAAACTCCACGCACTAGGTTGGTCGTCTGGAGGGACTATGGCGACCTTGCCGAGGTCGCCAGCCAGGCCGAGGGCGGAGAGAATCTTCCACGTTCGGGGCCAGACGCCGATGCCGGCGCCAACCTCTGCAAATTCGCTTGCGGCCTCGAAGATGTCTACGTCGACGTTGCTGAAGAGCGAAAGGGCGACAGCACAGGTGAGGCCCCCGACGCCCCCACCACTGAGGAGAGAGGAGTGAGTACTGTCATATGCCAGGAGCAGAGGAGTGACGTCGTACACAATGGCAACCCGAAATTTGGATGGGGACATGATGGCGTATCTCCTTGGTAGAGGTTGTAGATCAGGTACAGAGATGAAGAAGCATGGGCGGAGGGAGGAGGGGCTATATATGTGTGCCCGGGGGGACAGGTCAGTCGGGCGGTAGAAGGCCGATTGGGGCGATGGACGTACAGATTGTGAGCCGCAACGTGGCTGGCACCATGAGTGCCTATAAAGGACAGGTGCGGCTGGAGAACGTTGCAAGACAGCAAGGAGCGGGAGCGGGAGCGGGGCCCGACACACGGACAGGGTTCAAACGCTCAGCGTTCATGTAACTTCGCGACGCTTGGACACGAAATGCCGCGAGAAAAACGGAACAGCAGCATCTGGGGCGCACTCGCACGAAAAGGTCGGAATGGAAGGAGCCGCGCTGCCTTTCAGCCATACGCGCGCGGGCCGCAAGAGGCAGTCTGCGAGGCACACGGACATTGATCTCGCCAGGCCTCCAGCCGACGAGGGCTGCGCGGGGGCACACCACCCTCCCCCGCCGCGCTAGGCCCGACGCGAGCGCAGCCTGCCCGCCCGGGCGACGCCCCCGACCGCCACAGAGTGCGGTGGGGGCCATGGTCGACGCCGCCGACGCCGTGGGTGTCGCGTCGCGGCTCCCAGCGCGATGCCACGCACCACGATCGCCCGCCCAGCGACGGAGAGAGAGAGACGCCGGGGGAGTGGATCCGACTCGAGCGCCAACGTGGCGCCCTCGCGGGATTTGTATCGAGATCGTCCCAGATCGCAAGTTCGTCTTCGTCAGTTCGACTCCCCGTCCGGCTCGCCTCGCTTGGTTCACGCGGCTGACCTCTTCATCTGCTGACGAACCAAATCCCGCCGACGCGCGTGTCTCGGGAACGATGGTGTTGGACGGACGCTCGTGGTACGCGACAGCCGTGGGTCCACTTCCGTAACTGTGCGGTGTTCTCGCCTTGTGAGTCCTCGACATCGCACCCCCTTCTCTCATCCCGCCGACTTCTTACAAACCCCGGGCCCGGAAGAAACATCTCTGTGCAGCTATGCTTCGAAACCAGTGCGATTTGATCGCAACTCGTGCCACAGATGATCCAACCGCGGGAGATGGTTGCCCAGGGTCCCGACTGGTCCTGTGCGTTCGGTATACACACTCGACAGTCTTCCGCGAGCAGGTGCACACCGCATGGCGGGCACGCTGATCACACAGCGCCGCTTCCCTCCCGCCGTGAGCAAATCCGAGCCTATCATTCACGACGACTGCCTTATATAGACGTCCGGCGGCCATACGCTTATATCCACTGCACAGGTGTGTTTCTGGCGTGTGTCTGCCAGGGTGGCGCAGCCAGTCGTCTATCGTTCCAACCGCTGTCCACACTCGGCATTTTGCTGCGCTGCCGAGTTGCACGGAACGGCGGAGGGAGGCCTCCGTCCCCTTCGAGGGCGCTTGTTCAGGTCCCACAACCGCCGGCGACGATCATATCGGAGAACCGCTGCGGTGAATGCGCTGAGAACGTGCTTTCGAATTTCTATGAGGGACCTCGTCTGAACGACATCGGAAACGGAAACGTTTACTCGACAACCCATTTCGTCGCGCGGGTCAGCATAGGATTGTTCGACTCCTCTTAGGTCTCGTATTTTTGGCTCACAGGTAGGCGGGATAGATTGCAGCGTTATGCGGCTCCCAAATGACCTCCGCTCTCCATCTGTTAGTCAATGCAAAGGGAGGGCGCGGAGTACTATCCGTGTTTACCTCAGCCTGCGTAATGTGGGCTATATGCCGTACCAGCGCACGATTTCGTAACCCCACCTGTCTCCCACTCGCCTTGCTCTCACTGCGTGAAGTGCCGGATGGTACAGACTAATATCCTGGCGGAGATTGCGGATACACCACATATCCTGAGGGAGATTAGGAATCGCCGCGAATGGGCACAGCTGGCGATGTGATATCGCCCACGGGGGAGATGTGTCTGGCTATTAGTCTGGATATTGCTGATACACCGCGAAGGCGTGCGGGAGATTGGGCTGGAGATTAGTCGTGGGCAGAATAGGCGCCCGCGCGCGCCGATGTGAGATCGCCCGACTAGTCCACGAGCGTCCACGAGTCGTCTCCTGCCCGCCCATGACTGCCTCTCCCGCATAGCCCAGCGTTATACGCTGGCCGATGTCTCGTCGCCTCGCTGTACGATGGCAGATGTCTCGTCGTACCACGCCAGTATAAATTGGCCCATCGCGCACCACCTGAGCTCTTCCTACCTCCACCTCTGTCTGCGTTCTTCGACCATGTCTCCCATTCGGACCGCCGTCATCCACCAACCCCGCCACAGCACGGTCCACCGCCACCGCAAAGGCAGATCGTCCGGAGTCGGCCCTATACGCCCGCGCGACCTCGCGGTCAGGCCCGATCCTCCGCGTGTGCCCACCACCCCCACGGAGCGCTTCACCGCGGCGCTGCTCGACGGCGATCGTCTTGGGCTCGACTCACTTGCGGGAAATGCGCACCTTAGCAATGTCACAGTCGACATCAGTATTGAAGAGCAGCTGGTAAGTGTTGCCCATTTGACACTATATTGCATGCAGTAATCATTGTTCCAGGGCGAGATAGAAGACATCTACCAGGACCCATCATTATGGACCCTCGTCATTCTCTTAAAGCCCGACATGTTCATGACGCCCCTCCGCATCCCCATCGCCGAATATAAGGGGGACCAGTATGCCATTGACGCCCCGACATGGCTCGTGCGCTTGATCGACATCCCGGGCAGGTACAAGACTTGCGTCCGGTCGTACCGGTGGATCATGGCTTTCGTCGTGAACCTGCTCACCACGCCGTTCACAAGGGTCCCCCGAGCTCAGAAGTGGGCGGACCTTCTTCAATATGTCGGGAGAATCAAGGTATGTACGCGCGACGGCGGTGCAGCTCTTACTGACTATATCCTTTGTCTCTTGTACAGGAGGTGTGCGAGATGGCCCACCGCACCCCGCACGATCCTTCCCGTCCTCTTCCGAAGCCGCGCCCGCGGCGCTCATGCAACACTCTCGTAGCCCCTATGGCGGCGTTGTCATTGGATAGTGCGAAGGAGACGGAGCCGCCCTCGGCACGGTCTTGAAGGAACTGTAGTACCGTTATGGATTATGTTATGACTAGCACATTCCCGTGTCTTCGCCACGGGGGTTTTCACTGAGCCAATGCACATGCGATGTACAGTACAGGTCCGGGGGTAGGTGCTTCAAGATTTTGACGCCGAGAGGTGACTCCTGTCACGTCACAAAATCCTCACAGTCTGTGGTCACGTTGAATTATCCAGTGCGTCCCGCGCACGTACGGGCTTCAAAACTCGTTCTAATCGCTTTCTTACCCTTGATTTCATATGGGGTAAAATAGTTTTCTAGCGGTCAGTTACAAAATGAAAGGCTCCCCTCGTCACGGAACGGCGCTTCGTTGTTCTACTAAAACAGGCAACTCCGATAAGGTCGGAGACCGAGGTCCTTTACAACAGAAGATACATGCTATTGGCCCTCACTGGGGATATTATCGACTTTTGCGAGCTGCCTGAAACTAAATGCCCGCCATCTCATGTCTCGGAGCTCGCGTGAGCCGCAGAATAAGTTGTGAATTGTGAGGCATTGAGATGCGTATGCGCGCTAGATGGCGCGCTCCCGGGACACAGGGCGCGCGGGCGCTTATCTTGCCATTGCCTATGCGGCGTTGCCTCACATCGTCCTGTCGGGCGATGTCTCGTAGGATTTGCTGCGCCCGGCGGTATATATGACTCCCGCGGCACGCGATCTCCCCCGTCCACAAAAGACTGTCTTCTCTTGACTGGTAACCGACGTGCTACTCTCTCCCTCCTTGGCTCTGCGAAGGCTGGAATTGCGCTCTCGCCCTAGTATCCCTCACTGGTACTATGTCAGCTGCTCCTGTACGTGTCCGGTTATCCTGGTATATGCATGCACTTCGAAAAACTCACTTCCTTTAGGCCCGGGACGCTAGAACGAAGGTGCCATGTTGGTGCAACAAGTGCAAAGGGGAGAAGCAGGCCCTGTCGACTTCCTCGGGGCATTACGCCCAACAACGCCGGCAGGCTTCTCGGAAGGTCACATTCCAGAAGAAGAACGCTATGCTGCTCGGCAGGTGCAAGGTTTCTTCCCCCCCAGCTGAGATCGCACGTCCGACCACACTCACGCGTGAAGCCGCGGCCACGGAGGCCCCGCAAGCCAATGCTAGCCACGCGGACGAGCACGATATCCCTATGGAGGTGGTCGAAGAAGGACAGGTAGCCTCCTATTAATGCCCTTGCTGTACAAGGTTGCTGATCATCACCCGCCCGTAGCCGTCATCTGTCGCTGAGCATGCCACACGCCCGGCCGAGGCGCCTCCGCTCGGTGCTTCCATGCTCCCACCACTAGCCGGTCACCTCTGGGCGTTCATCGCACGCTCCTTCACACCACCAACATCCTCTCCCTCTCTCCAATGGCCATCCCTCGCTATTGCTCCACTCTCCGCCAGCACACCCCAAGTCCAGCCGGCCGATTTGTCACTCGAGGCAGACGATGAGCCGACAAGCTTTCAAACACTCCAGCCAGGTGCAGGTGAGCATCATATCTTCTCAAGAGTGCTGACGTGGCAACTGATAGTCTGCGCAGACGATCCCGCCGAGCCTCTTTGCGACGACGACGACTGGGAGGAGTGCGAGGATGGCGAACCGGTAGCGTCCCAAGAGACACTCGACCTTCCGCCGTCCGTTGCCGCAAGCCTGCCTGAGTCAGCCACAGCGGGAGTTGACGCCACGCTGTCGCTTCCTGCGACTCAAGCTCACACGAGCCTTCCTGCAATCCCTCTCAACGCTCAGGCAATGGCCGAGGTCGATGAAGCCGATCCATTCTTTGTGCCTCACACATCGCCCAACACGAGCTGGTCAGCATGGAGTGTAGCCCACCCATCCGTTGTCCTCGCGATGGTTCTCGTCGCGTGGCTTCATCTCGTCGCCCACCTCCCCTTTCGATTTTGCGATGTTGCTCTCACGGTGATTGGATACATACTCGTCGGCGCCGGCGCCGCTCCTCTCACGCCTTTGCTGCGCACATCTCTTACGGGATGTCTTTCCGCTCTCCGTCTGGATCCTTCGATCAGGATGTATCCCACGTGCCCCGTATGTCTCGAGCCTCACCCGGAAGCGGTCAGAGCAAGTGTCGACACCCGCTGCTCCACCTGCAACCACCCGCTGTTCAAGCTCAACGACAGTGATGGCAAGCAAGGGCGAAACCGGGCTAGGCGGAAACAAGCACGAGCATACCTTCGTACACCGGCGAAGTCCATCACCGAGCAGCTCGCGGTGTTACTCGCCCAACCAGGCATGGAGGACGCACTCGAATCTTGGCGCCGCCGGTCACGGCTAACCGGCTGGTTCCACGACTTCTTCGACGGTGCGATCAGCAAGTCACTGCTCGGCCCGGACGGTCAGCCATTCTTCCAGCGCGACGGGATCACGGCGGACGGAGGAGAATTACGGATAGGTTTGGCACTGGGAGTGGATTGGTTAGTACATATGCGCAGCGCTCGCGCGTCACTCGCACTGAGGCTGAGGGATATCGCAGGTTTTCGTACCTTCGCAGCCTACTCACGCCGTCGTACACATCATGCCCTATGAGTTTCAATATAGTTAACTTGCCGCCCTATCTACGGTCAGTTCACGGGTCCTCGCGTTGTCAATCCACGCGCTGATGTGCCCCATTGCAGGTACCGCGCGAGTAACCTTCTTCTGAGCATGATCATCCCGGGGCCGAAGGAGACCGACCCTGACCAGACGCAGCGTTACCTGCGCGTGCTCGTAAATGAGCTTCTGCGGCTATGGCACCAGGGTGCTGTCTTGCCGACGTTCAGCACCCCTCGAGGACGTCTTGTTCGTGTCATCCTAGTTGGTGTGTTCTGCGACAAGCCGGCGGCACACAAGATTGGCGGTTTTGGCTCGCACGCGCATACATTCTTCTGTTCGCGCGACTGGATTACTCAAGGACTGAAAGCGACCGTTGCGGCGTTCACCAAAGGCGGTATGTTGTATGTTCAGATCACACTAGGCTAACTCACGCTGATGCTTGTACACTACAGGCTTCACTCAACGAACCGACGCTCATCATCGCGGGATGATGAGCGAATACCGGGCGTGTACCACAAAGAACGCCCGGGATCAGTATGCGAAGGCGTACGCGACGCGGTGGTCGGAACTCGCCCGCCTCCCATACTTCGACATGTGCAGGATGGTTGTGGTCGACCCCATGCACAACTTGTTTCTTGGTAAGTATGACAACCCACAAACGTCTCAAACGGGCTTGCTAATCGCTGTTAAGGCCTCGTAAAGACCCATTTCTATCACATCTGGGTCCAACTGAAGATCTTCCGGAAGACAAAGGAGATTCGGCGACTACACGTACTCCTTGCAGAGGTGCGGCCTCATACCTCTGCTGTCTCTGCTCTCACGATGTAATGGTCTCTGCGTGTGACAGCTGCAACTTCCGTCCAAGCTAGGACGCCTGCCGAAACTCATCGGGGAGCCGGCAGGCGGGTCGCTCACTGCCGATCAATGGCTGATACTAGCCACGGTCGTCGGGCCATTAGTGGTATGTATCATGTTCTTGCGGGTGTCTCGTATGCATCTCCTCACACTCACACCGCCCCTTAGCTGCCTGCACTCTGGGACGACGTCCACAAGTCTCACGGAGCTGCGGAGGAAGCTGATTTTCTTCAGGAGCGGCGGGAAGCACTTCGACAAGTGGCCGCCACCACCAAGGAGCAGCGCAAAGCGAAACGCGCCCGCGCGGGCGCCGCAAAGTCTTCCGGGAGCAAGCGCGCCAGGAGAGTAGGAATTGCCTCGTCGATGGTGAGCGTGTATCTACCACGCACCGCCTTTGCATGTCCTGACACATGTGGCAATGATAGGCTGCACCGGAGCGACGTTCAGGTCGAGCGCGCAAACCATCTGCTAAAGGGAAGGTAGGCTAAATCAGTCCCATCGACGTCGCATTTATAGACTCATGTCGCTGCCTGCACTCAGGAACTGGTCCTAGAATCTGACGATGCGGGGGCTCAGGAGGACAGCGATGAAGAGGGGTGGGCTGACGAGGATAATCAGGAAGACGACAGCGCGCGACCACCGCAGCTACACGCACGCGACCTCGACAACTTCTTCAAGTTGTGCTCAGCACTGAAGCTGTTCCTGGCGGACAGTCTCGACGAGACGCTACTCACACGCGCCGATGAGCTTCTCCGGCAATACTGCTTAGAGCTTGTGGAGGTATGTGTGGTCCACAGGAATTGCACGCGTTTGTGACTGAAGACTTGTGCTCATCTATAGCTGTACGGTGCCGACGTCATCCGTCCCAACCACCACTATGCCACTCATACGGCAGACTTCATTCGCGACTTCGGCCCGCTTCGTGAATACTGGACGTTCCTGTTTGAACGCTTGAACAAGATTCTGAAAGGCTACAAGACAAACAATCACGAAGGCGGCGAAATTGAGCTGACGTTCTTGCGGGAGTTCCACAGGGCCACCCAGATTCACCGAGTGGTATGCTATGGCATCTTGGGAGGGTCCGGACGGTATGCTAACCACGTACCATGGTAGCTTACCGAAGGATGTCAACACGTGAACCCCTCGTTCTCTGCGGCTTCCCGGAAGATGCTCGGTGCCACTTCCGACAACAGGGGTACGTTACAGCAACTGGCACAAGATCTCGACGAAGTGTTCGACGATGGTAAGCACAGTTCGTCCTTCAGTGACATGGTTTTGCTCGCATTTGCCCCATTACTGACTGATTGTTCCCTGGTACATAGACGGCGTCACCCTGTCGTTCAGTGCACGTTCTGCGACAGAAAGATTGCCTGAGGAGGTCTACTACACGTTCCTCGCTTTCATGCAGCGGCGGAACCCCTGTCAGAAGTACCACTCGGAAGTGGCCCTGCCGTTGGACACTACCAGTCAGCTGATCAAGAACCTGGCCACGGTGTTCGACTACGTCGTTGTCGGCGGACACCGCTATCACGCGGCGTCTCGTGCCACCAGTGCAGTCAACTCGCTCGTTTTGGTACACGTCTCGCCCGGCGGAGCGACCTGGATCGGTCAACTCGAGAACATAGTCCTGTATGAGAATGCTCTGGCTGGAACGCGTGCGACGTTTGCGTACATGCGATGGCTGCGGCCGTCTGCTCAGAGCATTCTGAAGGACACACCTTGGAAGAGCTGGTATGTGCCATGCTATGTTCGCTGTCATTGACTTCTGTCTAACACTTAGCACAGTCACACGTTGTTCTCCTTGCAAGCCTGGCAGGCAGATAGCTATCTCAACACTTCCGAGGAGCCAGGACCTTCGCCAATTGTTGACCTAGCTGATCTCCTAGCACCCGTCGCCCGCCATCATGCTGATGTCGGAGGGAGTCGCTACTGGCTCACGATGCCACTGAGCCGATCAGTACGTCGTTTGCAAGTCTCTCTCCCTTCTTAGCTCATAAAGCATTCAGCCTGTGTCTCTGTCGTAGCTGCCTCTTTCGGTGCAACGAGCGTGCACGACCCTCTCGCCGCGCTCGTCCCTCTTGCCACCTGGCAGTGCTCATCTCTCTTGCGACCCCGCGCTCGTCTCTCATCACGCCGCGCTCGTCTCATCTCACCGCAGTGCTTGCCACCACGCTCGCCACACTCACTACACCTTCCGCCGCGCTCACCGCCTCGCTCGCCGTCACGCTTGCCACGCCCATCACCCTCGCCGTGCTTGCCTGCCTCGCCACTCAGAGCCCGCCTGCCTCTCGCGCACTCGCAACCCGTTGTGCGCACGGTGTCACGACACCCTCGCCGGTGCATGACGAGGCGATATCGTCTTCCGTACATAACCTTCTGACTGTGCGTAGCGCGCATGACGTGGTACTCCCTTCTCTCGTGCATAACCGCTGTTGCGGCATCCTCTTCGGTCCACAATGTCGCGATACAGTCTCAAGTGTGCAACATCGTTGTGGCCTCTGCTCTTCCGTGCGCTAACAGCATATCTCGTGCACGGCGGCGCGAAACTCTCTCTTGCGCGCGACACCGCACGGGCTTCTCTCATGCATGACCGTTGCAACATCTGGGTACGAACATCGCGCCAGCCCGGCTGGCGCTTTGGCTATTGTGCACCTGACTCCCGCGCACACGACACGGGCATAAACAATTCGGAACTTGTTGGCATAGTAGGGCATAGACAATGGCGAAGAACATAGGCTGTAGGTATAGGCATAGAACATAGGGATACTTCGTCACGCTTACAACATTCTTCTCTAGGTCACCGCCCTCGCACCCCACACCTGCCCACGGACGTCTAGTCTTGTTCAGCAGCCGAGCCGCCAAACGGCGAGTTGGAATCGGAGGTGTCAGACGAATCGTCCAAAGTGTCAAGCCACGCGCGCTCCTCCGGAAGGATGAGAGCTGCGGGGATGTCCAACCCGAAGATCGTGTAGGATGGTGGGAATGACGGTGCGCTCTTGTAAAAGCGAGCGTTGGCATCGCTCTTTGCCGCCCATGTGTCGCTGATACATTCCTTGTAGATCCGGTTCTTCTTGTCGACCTTTGGCTGCTTCCTGGCGTTCTCCCGAGGGCCTCGGAAGCGCTCCTTCAGCTGATAGCTGTTGTAGTAGACCGTCTGCCAGTCCTTCGTAGCCTCGATCACCTGGGCTAGGTACTCGTCGCGGGTGAGCTGCGGAGATGCACTGTCGGGGTGATCGACACCAGGAGCGGGCATCTCAACCTCGTCCGTTCGGATGCCCTCGATGTCGCGAACGAAACGCGAAAACAAGGCCAGTACGGTGTACAACATCGTGAGCTGCACATTGCTGAAGCTTCAATTGATCGTCTACGCAGGCTGACCGCGAGAGAAAACGTACCCTGCGCGAGCGCCACGTCAGCGGACGAACTTCCAGGGCGCGGGTGCTTGCTCTGGCAGCAGTGCGGCACTTCTCGCGGACATCTGGCGCAGCCTCCCCATCGGTGCTACACTCGTCGCTCTGCCACGGAGTGAGTATGAGCTCGTCAAGCCCCAGGGTCTCTTCGTCACCGAAAGCCCTCCGGAAGGCGGTCACGCCAACGCGCAGCAAGTCAGCCTTCTGCCTCGGGGTGTCAGTGTAGGACCGATGCGAGTGCGGTATTCTGTGCTCACACGTTGACGGCGTGAGTAGAGCTTGTTCGCTCGCAGCCTCTTCTGACGCTTTTTTCCAGCATCCTCATTGGTGTCGGCCAAGTACTGGCGCTTCAGTGTGGTCCAGTAGGTTCTAACTGCATGCTTGACAAAGCCGTCGTGCTGCACCACTGATGGTGGAAGAGAATGATCGACTAAGAACACGGTAAGTATTGTCACGCTACGCCTCGGTGACATGGACGTGTCAACTCACTAGCGTTCGCGATTACCAGACTCGTAGCAGCATTGACGAGGTCGGCATTGACACCGACATCGACGTCGAGACTCCATTCCGGGTTGTAGAGCTGGGAGCCATCCCGCGCGGTGCGGATCGGTTCGCCCGGCTTGAGCGGATCTGGCAGAACGTACGCACGCTTCCGCCCATGACCGCGGCGTGCTTTCTCAGTGGCTCCGATCAGCTTGATCAGGTCAGCATGCACGGCGTCCTGGAAAGAAGATATCAACATGTGCAGCTTTTCTTCAGCGTCCGACGGCCACTTACCTGGAGAACTTTGGGTATCTTCGGGAACTTCTCGCGGGCCCCGTGCCTCGATTTCTTGGTAGAATCTTCGGTAAGTACCTCCATCATCGTCTCCCGTGTAATGTCCTTGATGAGATCTTTGACCTCGGTGACGCTCATGGTAACTAGCTTCTCCGCCGCGTCGGGGGTCTCAGCAACCTTGCCACCCGGGAGTGTGCTTGCCAACGCCAAGGGCGCCGGTAGCACGGCAGGGTCCATGCCCGAGCCGCCGCCGTCAGATGGATGTCCAACAGCGCCGTCTTTGGCACCAGGAGTCAGTCCACGTCTGCGGGTAAGACTATCAAACTTACTCGTGTTTGCCTCGACAGATGCCCCGTGCACGATGCCGCTGCCTTCTGCAGGCTGTAGCTGTCCCATCCCGCCATGGAATGCTTGCCCGCCAAAGGCCGGGTGCATTGCAGCACCGCTATGGGCGAGGCCTCGACCTACATAGCAGAGGTCGGTCAGACGTTAGCTATACGGACGCAGGGACGGCTACTCACCATCACCCGCCCAAGGTTGAACACCATCTGCGGCGAAGCCCTGGGCAGCCATGAGCGCCGGGTTGCTGATGAAGCCGCCAAGCATGTTGATGACGGACTGCACTCCGAGACTCTGCGGCGATGGGCCGGCAGGGAATGTGTTCGCTGGCGGGTTCGGCCAGTGGCCGAAGGGGTGTTGAAGTGGGATGTAGGTGTTTCCGGCGCCCGGCTGAAGATGGCAGAGGTAAGTCTGGCATCCACGATAGCGATCACAACGGTGCACTCACTTGGGCCAATTTCTCTACAGCCTCGCGAAGCTCTGTGAGCCTCCCGGCAGAGATGTCTGGGAACACTTGCACATTCAACGCATCGGGCAGCGCGGGATCAGGATGGGTCGTCTGCGCGAGCGGGGCGAGCTCCTGGCTGTTGATGGTGCTGTTCGCGGACATGGCGGGCGCTGCAGAGGACTGAGAGAGCGACAAGAGAGACGACTAGGGAGAGCTGAAGGCTGGCGACAGGTATGCGGATGTTTCGCGACGGTTGGCTTGAAAGCTCACGCTCCGTTCTTCTTATAGTCTCTGCATGCGGTCTCTTCCGCTCGAGGACCCTCCAGTCATCATCCCCTCGCCAAGGCTCAATCGCGCGTCCGCGCGCACGGCTCACCCGCAGGCAGAGTTGACTGTAGTCTGTGGTACCTGTGGCTGCGAACCGAGGTATTTGCCGTGCACTATCTCGTCCGTATCGGTACTTACGCCGACGGGCAGACGTCAATCTTCCACCGCGGTGGACGGCATAAACATCCTGCGCGCGGCGCCCTGCTCAGTTCGCGCGCCCTCGTCGGTCGGCATCGTGCTGCGCACCCTTGCGACTGGCTGCCTGAAATCAGACCGCCGGCCGGGAGTCGCTTCTGGCTACGTGAGGGATCGGTGGCTTGGGCGCGGGATTGTTGTGCCCGTCAGGTTCGCGAGGTACCGGCGAAGGTGAGCAGTGGTGTAACCAGACACACCCGCGTGATATGCTGAGTCGCACCCCGTCGCAGTGTGCGGGCCAATGTCCTTCACGCCACACACTGTGTATATCTATGCGCGGACACTCGTTGCCTGGATGTATGTACATAGGGGCGTGCTTGCGCGACGTATGTATACTACGGACCATTAGCTACCTAGTACCGCGCGAATATTGCGCGCACGGAATAGCACGTCGGCGCGATCGCCAAGCGCTCAGTAGCGGATAGGCTCAAATCTCCCCCGTGGGATATCCGGCGTAGGACGTTGTGTACCGTTTTGGCGACGCCGCAGAGGCACGCCGGGAGACGTCGTACGATGCGCCATCGGCTTGCGTGGACTGATTGGACGATCTCGCATCGGCAGCGTAGGGCGACGAGCGACAATGGGCAATCGGCGCACATCGGCGCGTCGGGACATGTGGGATGAGATCGCCGTTCCATGGGCCGATCCGGCGTGGAATCACGGGAGATGTGCATGGCTATGCGACATCGTCTGCAAGGAGATGTGCACGGAGATTAGTCTGGAGATGCCACGGAGGCCCGCATCTCCTTGCATGACGATGTGCACATCGGCCGGCACGGAGATGTGCGCGTGTATGAGGCATACACAGGCTAATCTCACATGCTTCCCACTTCTCCGTTCACGCGGTGTCTCTGGATAAATCTTTCAAGAAACTTATGTGCCTAGGATTTTTCCAATCGTCCCAGTCGAACGATATCCTTTTCGTGCTGTTCTGTTGTGCATCAGGCATGCCCAAGTTGACGTCGACGTCAGCCACGACACCGCTATCTTCCGCTGTTATGTCAATTCGCCGGTCTTGCGCCGTATTCGACTCGCTACACGTGCCGTGAGGAAGCAGCAAAGTGCTGCCGAAGCCGCGTGCGCTGCGTTCGCGAAGCGAGCCCGTCCGCGAAAATCGGCGTCCCACATGGCGAGCGCGAGTACCGATACCCGAGCGTGGCGGACGTCGAGGCACGCGGACGATCGTCCGCAGGGTGCTTGGCACCACCCTAGAAAACATGCCCTATCTCGTCGAACTTGCGCCGGTGGACGCGGGGAACGGGCGCAGCCGATAGTCCCGCTGTGTATTATGCTTGAAAGACGTCGCGGATGGGAGTGCGGATTATGTACTACGCTGTCAGCGGTGCTCTCGCAGTACGGCACGAAGGGCTACAGTTACGACTTGGATAGCAGAGATGCAACTGCCGTATCGTGCCGGCCAGTAGCCGCGACCGTAAACATTTGTGCAGAAAGGCTCGGCGATAACTTTGACCCTCGGCAGCGAGCGCACCGTCCGGGACATGCACGCTCCAGGCTGGCCGACGACTCGCAGGCTCGTCCTCTGTGTCGGATCTGCCAGCTCCCCGCAAGCGTCGCCCACATCCTGGGTGCTCGCGCGGCCGCACATTCGCGGGATCTAATGACTCCGCCGGAAGCGCATCTGCGCTCCCATCGATCCGCTGGAATCGGTCGATGCCCCGGGCGGCCGCACGGGCGGGTAGGGTCCCCGTCAATGAGGAAGTATATTAAACGAGACGAGAGGAAGAGCAAAAGGCACCGGGGCGTCGTGAGGATGAGGGCACAAGGTGAATGGGCCGGCGGTGGAAGTCTGGGCTTCTTGGTCGGCCAGGCCGCCTGAGCGTCCGCGCGCATTATGGCAAAGGGAGGGCAGGACGTCGGGCGGCAGAAACGGGGGTGTCTGTCCGTTAGCGTGCAGTGGCCTTCCAGACACGCGCAGGAAGGTCGTTGAGGGGCGAGGAGGTCTGGAGGTTGGGCACATGGTCCCCCTCCCGGACGTAACGTCGTTCCTGCAATCCGCCAGCCGACCCCGTTTGCGCCATTTCCGCCCCTCCGGGGGTAGGCACACAGGCTCTCGGGTGCCTCCCGCCCAGGCGTCGAAGCGTAGAATGACGGAGCGCGTGCAGGGCGACGCGAACAGGACGTCAAGCGAGCGCACGCCGTGTGACCCGCCCTGCGCCCGGGGCAGCCTTCGTCATATCGAGCGGCCGGGCGCGCGAGCGAGGGACGTGATGGGTGTTTCCGTAGGGTTTGCTGGGGAGCCGCCGGGGCATGGGCCGTGCCTTTCTGGAATTCGAAGTCAGCTCGGCGCGCTGCTGGCCTGCACGAGGACCTCCACTTGTTGCTGCTCCCCCGATCGCTGCTGCCGTGCTGGCGGTTCGCGCGTATTCAACGGCGGTTGTCGTCGTCCCATGAGGCCCCTGCTCTTCTCGCTCTTCCGGCTGGAACGTGCGTAATGCTGCGGTCTGCGCCTCGGTCACCTTAGGATGCACTCGAACGGCGTGGTCGACAGCATCCAGGTTTCAACGTACTGTGACGTTTCCCTTCTGGTACCGACGACGGCGCTTCAAGATTACCATCCGGTCGCATCTCTTCTGTGTTCCTTCAGAAACAGCAAGACGAGAAGACCACGCGGACCGCATGCATTTACGTGCCGGTGAGAGGTAGCGTCATTCCCGCAGAACAATCCCGAGAATACATCCTTTTCAACACGAGGACTCGCCGAGCCTGAGGGTACAGGGCTCATGGCCGCCGCAGGGGTGCCCCCCAGGTCATTTCCAAATCCCCGACGATATGTGGATGACTCACATGAGGGTCCTGCGAGAAGGATATAAGGGCGGTGTCGACGGCAGAAGTCGAGTGCCCTCATCCCCCGTCTTTTGATCGTGAGCCGGGTCGTTTCAAGTCCTCACGATGCCAACGAGTCTACGGTGACCTGCTTTCCCTTCGTAGATTTCACCGTTGCGTCACTTCCCCCACACTCTACATCGCACACCTCCCCTCAGCGTTTTGCGTCTTTCCACATGACTAGGAGAACATACCTCGGTAAACCGTCGTTGTCTGTGTACAACCCAAGTACTGATGCAACCCCTCTCCTCGTTCCAGTCCGGTGGAGCTGTTGCTTCGTACGCTGCCCCCATCAACAGCGGACATACCGAGTCCTCACTGGCCTCCCTCACGGGACGAGGCGCGCAGCCGCGAACATATTCTGCGCAAGAAATAGCACCGGGGTGTGCCGTTTCTTGCGGGAATGTGCTCGCCGCTGCATTTACGCCTCTCCCGCTCCGGGGATGCTCACGAGTCTACCAAGAAGAGCGGTCGGTGCGTCCAGCAATTTTGCAACCCTGAAACAGTCGAGCTTACCGTCTTCCGTAGCCATGTATGTGTACCCGGGACCCCTGCACTGGCAGGTACGTCCGAGTTTGAGTCAATACACGACCGCTTACGCCACGCCGTTCTCACCGGCGAGCGCGTCAGGTGCACGGTACGCTTTCAGACCAGCGTCGTTTGGCTTGCGTTGCCTTCCAGGCATCTGGGGTTGAGAGTCGGCATAGCGAGATTGGTGAACGGTCCCGGGGCTCGACGCTCGTGGATCCTCGCGGCGGCCGCGCACCGACGTGCAGAGATCTTCACCAACCCTAACCTTGGCATTGTGCTCCGGATGACGGGCCGATTGTGTATTCGTCCTTCACAGAATATGTGTGGAGACGACACCGCGGTATGATTGATGATTGCAACACCCAGCTGGAGCAAGCTGGCCAGCTTGGGCAGTTTCACAGGGGGTTCATATCTCAGTTTGCAGGTGATTGTGGGTCAAAAGTAATCGAAGCGTGTATGCATGTCGGGTGGGAGTATCAAAGAGTACTATGGAGCTACGCGATATTACCTGCAAGTCATGATACAACGCGGTATGCGGAGGGGGAGACTATGATACAGGTCATCATCGGATTGAGTGTCATCAGGTTCTGAAGAGAAGAGTTCGAGTCCGGGTTGGAATTCGGCGTCACGGTCCAACGTTTGCGCAGATAGAATACACATAAGGCGGGGAAAACGGGGTAGTAGCGCATGAGCTAAGGGGTATATGGCTTCACCCGAATGTCTGGATCAATATCAGTAGGGGCGGGTATGTGCGGCCGGAGGAGCTCCAGGAGGCTGACGCGGGTAATCAGCATGCCAGGACCGGAGAGACATAGACGACTGTAAGCTCACCGGTGCGAAGCCGCTGGGCTGAGGAGCACCAGGAGGTGGGCCCTGAGGGGGCTGGTATTGCTGACCGCCGCCGTATGCGGGCTGTGCATCCGCGTTCCATCCAGCGTTCGGGTGCGGACCGGAGGCAAAGCCAGCCTCTTGGACACCAGGGCCTGCACCTCCGAACCTACCCCCTGCAGTCGTAGTGGGGGTGATCATTGAGTTGCGGGCACGGCGACGCCGGAGGCAAAGGAGGCAACAGAGGCATATCAAAAGCAAGAATGCAACACATCCTGCAAATAACACAATTATTGAGCTAGAGTGCTGGCGGCGGTGTTGGAGGAAGCTCACCTATGACGATTCCAGCAATAGCACCCCTCGCTATCCTCGAGCCACGGCTCCTCGTCGACCTTTGAGCAGCGGCAGAAAGCGCGAGCGAGAGCGCTACAAGCGTGGTTGCGAGGGCGGGCATGATTGTGATGATTCCAATGGGGGAGAGTGGGGAATCGGGGCTCTTAGATTGTGCTCGCACACTTTACTCACGAATATATAGTTGACGACTGTGCAGTTTGGAGTGCACGCCAAGGAAGACACGCATGACGCTGTGTTGACTTTGCGGGGGTACCTTGGCCCCCAGCAGGGGTCATCGAGTGGAGTGCGCCTGAAGTGCGGCTCGCATGCCCACATCTGGCGGAAGAGACGGGTAAGCGCTCGACGTAGCAGAGGATGACATCATGCTGTGGCGGAGGCCCATGACCGACCCGCGCGGCGCGCCTGCTCTGGCCTCTCGGTCGGCTCGGCTTTCCCTCCGTCCTCTCCAGAAATGCGTCGTCCACTCAGCTTCACGCACGCCCGCACCTTGCCTTCACACCACCACCATCCGCATCCATGTCTTCACGACCATCTACGACACCGATCACGACTCTCTTCCGACTGTTCACGCTCCTATGTCTCCCTGCACATGCAGCAGCGCAGTACGGGTACTATGACGGAGGAGGGACACCAGGTCGCACAGTAGCAGGCATTGTAGTCGGTGAGTCTGCTGTTGATGCATCGCGTTATGACTGTCGTTGACACACGATCCAGCGATCTGCATCGCGATCTTGTTCCTCATATTCACCAGCCTCTTCTTCCGCCGTCGGAGACGAGGCGTCCCTATCCTGCCATGGCAAGGCAATGCTGTTCCCCTCGGCATGCATAATCAGAACCAGGGCGCGTACGCCTCCCATCCCACCATGAACAACCGCCCCTCTTGGGGGCCTGGTGCGGGATCGTACTACCAGCCACCGCCCGGCCCGCCGCCTTCCTCCGAACCCATGCCGCCCCCGCCTTACCCCGGAAAGCCTCCGGCCTATGATGGCGAGGAGAACAGCGGTTACGGGTACTCGCAGCCTCCTCCCGCCCCCGCGCAGTCTCAAGAGGCACCGCAACCTGGGGGGTTCATTGCGCCCCAAAGTCCTCATAGTCCGCCCGCTGCGCACGTCAACAGTAATGTAAGTTCCTCATGCAGTCTTCTTCTGGACGCATATCACTCACGGTACATGCTCTTTAGCCTCACTCCCCTTGGTTCAGAAGCTCATAATCCGTTCTCCATTGCCGCTCGTTGTAGCATATATCCCGGACTGTTGTATCGTATGTGCGCACACTTTTCTGTTATAGTTGTGTTCAGTATCCTATGCTTCCGTAATTCGATTGAACCCCTCAGTGCCCACTGTTGCGGGCGCTGAAACATACCGAATTCAGTAGCACTCCGAATCACTGACACACTCTTCACGTGAAGAGACACCACTGACGTCCGAGCAAGGGACCCGAAGACGGCGAATATCCTGTGCGTCGCTGAGGTTGGACTCCATGCCGCTGGTCTCCTTGTTCATCTACATCCATCTACCCTAACGCTGGAGTCGTTCTGCCATCCAGTCTCCGGCCTTGACACCCATGTCCTACAACCTTACTACGCCATCACTTTCTGCTGTTCTCGTCGTGCTCAACATCATCCTCGCACTGGTCTGGGAGCGGATCTCACTCTATATCGACGAACCTACCAATGTCTTCCGCGCGGTCCTGTTCATCAACGCGACGGTAGCAGCACGGTGGATCTGGGTGAGTGCGTGTGATCCTGGGAGTGTGGCGATGAGAGCACTGATATACGCATCATGATATAGACGAGTACCTCACTAAGAAGGCGGGCAAGCGCACTGTGCAGGTTCACAGGCGCAACGTTGCGCATTCTTGGACCCGTCCTCTTGGAGCTGATCCAGGCTTCCCTTTGGCTCGTCTCCGTCCTCGAGCTCGTGTTCATAGGGCGCCGCGCGTACCTAGCTGTGAAGGACGAAACGCAGAAGATCTATGGCCATGCATCGGACCTCGCACGATTGGCCTACTTCCCATCGAAGAGCATGAGCCGCGAGTCTACGGTCACGCCTTCAGAGCCTCTTCCCACTCGCTGCGATACTTCAGGTGGTCTCGCTGGGAAGGATATCCTAGTACAACCGATGCAGAATGCCGGCTCGACGCATACAGCTATCTCTGCACCCACTCCTACAGGCAAAAATCTTGATGAAGCCTCGACATCTACGCATCATACATCGGGCTCTGAAGCCTCGCCATCTACACATCTCACATCGGGCGTCCTCCACAGCAGCAGCCGCCTCTCCGAATCAACTGCTCTATATCCGAGCCTCCCGTCGGGGGACTCGGTGCCCTCCCGCCATTCCATCACTAACCCAGACGCACCATCTTCCTCCTCTTCGCTCTCGGACACAGCGGCCCCGGAGGCGATGCGCACGTACCGCACCGTCCGGGCGCTGACCAGGGAGCGCGATTTCTACCGCACGCGGGCGTACCACCTCGCGATGCGCCTCGACGAGCGCTACACCGCGCACGCGCAGATCGAGTGCGCGCTCGAGCGCGTGCAGAACGTGGCGGTCGAGAGCCAGCGTGCTCTTGCTCACTTGGAGGCGGAATGGCGCGACCTCTCCGTGGCGCTCGCGGTTGCTGTCACCGCGGCCAGGCGAGCCACGGCTACCGCTGTGCAGCCAGAAGAGGGGAACGAGTTCGCAGAGGGCGGCACTCTCGCATCCCGGGTGCGCATACCCACGGGAGACGTCGTGCTGTACCCGAAGACACCCAGAAAGCGCACATGCGCGGGCGCCGATGAGAGGCCGCTGCTTCTTCCCCCTACTGCGGAGACGACGGAGGACACGCCGACGCGTCCGCGCCTCTCGACGTGGACGTCGGGCATCAAGTCCGTCTCGCGCTTGCATGGGATCTTGCTGCACACGCGCAGGCGCGCAGAGATGCTGGCATATGCACAGAAGCAGGGCGCGGGCGCCGCTACCTTTGCGCAACCAGTCTTCTCAGTCGCCAGCAAGGGAGCGGCGGACGAGGTCGTGCTCACTGCGGAGCAGATGGAAGCGGACACCATCATCGAGGACTTGCGCATGAGCCGACAACGGACGTCCCCTTGTACGAGCCCGGTGCTCGATCAGAACGCGAACACGAACTCTGTGAGACAAGTTACGGTGGTAGAGGGTGCGCAGTCACCCGGATCGGACACACTGGCCGTGCCGACACAGGTGCTGAGGCAACCTCGGGGCCCGCCTCCGTCCCCCTTCGCCACGGCGGCCGAGAAGGCGCTGGCGCAGGTCACTCAGAAGGTCGCCGGCCACACCTGGCGTGGGCGCGGCAGGACCGACGCGGACGCGCACGCCAGGGGCGTTCTTGCGTCTGAACCGTCCCTCCCATACTCGACGTCCAGGATGCCTAACAGGCCACATGCCCGGCAGACGACTGCGCCTCCGACGTCCACGGCGACGGCGCATTCCTCCGCCTCTACAACGGGTATCGCGCCGACACACAATGGAAATGATATCATACCGGCACCAGCACCGAACGCGGCGGCCAGCGCGGCCCCGATGACGACAAGAGCGATCGGAGAGGAACGCAGGCGACACTCGACGTTCAACAGCGCGGGCGCCGGCGTTGCGGGCGTACGGTGGCAGATGAGGTGAGTGAGTGTCAAAGCTTACGGTGGGCGATGGCTCCGAGACGCGGTCCGCTGATTGAGCGTCGTTCGGTCACGCAGCGCGCTCGGGAAGAGCGCCATTGACGTAGACAAGCTACGGACGGCGGTGTCGCAGCACTTGCTGCCTCGGATAGGTGCCAAGCTGCAGCAGGCGGGTGCGTAAAGGGGTGGGCGTAGTAGCGAGGAGGTTGGTTCGAGCATCTCCGGGCGGCGTGTCTGAGCCTGGGGCGCTTGACAAGCCGAGGAGAGTGTGGAGAAGCCCGAGGAGGTTCGATGGATTGCGGACTTTGATGAGCGCATCTGGGACATTGCAATATGAACATTTGTAGCCTTGTTGACTTGTGTCTGTACCCGCCTGGCTTCTTCGTTCTGCCATGTAGCGTATGTGCCTGTACTGTAACTTGACGGTGGCCGAGACAGCATTGAGTGTATGTCTGAGATCACCGGTACCTGATATCTTTTGTCGCATTTCCACAACAGATCTATGCTGGGTATATTGATTCGGCGCACGCACCACAGAAACAACCTGATGAACAACATGAAATATCCAAGCGCGCACCATTGTTGTCCCTGTCATGAATACTCCGCGATCGTGTCCGCTCCCGCGACGCTTCTCGATGGCATCCCACCGCATCGTTCCATGCGCTTTCCCTGGGCCAGCTTCTCCGCCCGCGGGCACACCCACGCCGAGACCCCGTCGACGGTACGCCCCGGGGTCTGGCTCCCGCCGCACGACGCACGATGCTACCGCCCCCACGCCCTCCTCCCGCCGTGGTGAAGAGGCACGGCGCAGCAGCGTGTAGCGGGCGAAGGACCGCGCGTGCGACGTCTCCGTGCTGAAGGGGGTTGACGCTGCCTGCAGAGCATGAGCATAGGTGCCAGCGCGGCCCATAGCAGTGGTTCTGCTCTCCCCCGCTCCCGCGAGAAGTAGTCCACCCGGAGCGTAGGACCCTTGAGCCCTCCCTCGAGGCGGGCCGTCATGGCGGAGTCTCCGCACCCCGGGGCCTGGGCACATGGCGCTGACAGCGTGAGCGTGAGCGTGCGCATGATCCCTGGGGTGTGCGGGGAAGGCCCGGGGGCGGCGCGAAATGGAAGGGCTGGGCCTGGCGCGTAGTGCCGGCGGGCATCTGTGGAGTGGGAGATGAGAGCCTGGGCGGGCGTGGGCGGGAGAACACGGACAGCGGGTGGGCACTGCGGCCGAGCAGCGGGCGGAGATGGATGAGGCTCGGTGGCAGCTCGATCGGTGTGTCGAGGAGCCGCACGCGCGCGCGACTACGGCGTATCTCGCTCGTTTGTCGGTCGATCGGCGAGGCGACCATGTGCTGAGGATGCTTGAATGTCTGGCACACCGATCGACACCGTGTGTGGTTTTCACCGCTCGGGCAGCATGGGCGTGTCGCCCTACAGGCCCCGAAGTCGTAACAAGACCTCCGTTCGCGAAGTTCAGCACAAGGTCAGCCGTGAGTCCACTGTGAGACCGAGGCCCCATCGAGGCGGCGAGGCAGCGAGGACGGCGGTCGCATAGCTACCTCGCTGCCACGCCGCCCCACGTAGCGACAAAACCATCCGAACGTGGATCGTGGCCGTGTCATGGGGCGCGCGCACACACCGTGCGCGGTGTGGTGGCGGTCACGTCCACACGCGCGGGCGTTGCGGACGGACAAAGACATATTGGCTCCCACCCGCGGCCGCCTCGTGAAGCGCGTCCCGAAGCGCAGAAGGCGGGAAGGACGAGAGGGACAGCGAAGGGCGAAGGGGTGGAAGACAAGACGCATGGAAGAGGTTCATGTGCGAGTCATAGGTGCGATAGGAGGGAAGACAACGACAGCCTGAGGGGGGCAAGCGATAAGACGGCGCACGACGCAACTGACGAGCGACGAGCAACGCGCACTGACGAAATGAGCGTTAGACTCAAGCTCAAGCTCAGAGTGTCATGGCGGCGCGCGCGCCAGGGGCAACACGAAGCGTCTCGTTGACACTTCCGCATTGGTCGCCTACGTGCGTACGGAGGGGACGGGGGCATATGACGTCTTCGTGCGGGCGTATGTGAGAACGTGCACGTCTCGGCGGCGCCCGCTTGCGGCTGGCGTCATATGTGCCCGCCCGTTGAGGAAGAGCGGCTGAAGCCGCGGTATTCATTTCATATTCATATTCGATTGGCGGAGGTGCAAGCGCGATTCCCTTCACCCGTGCGCGTGGTGAGTTGGCGCTGTCATGAGCGGTCAGGCAGAGTGCCATGTCCGTAATCCTGCGAGAATGCTGGCATGTAGTGGTCTTGGGGGGCGGTGAGACCCCGCCTGCAATGCACTCGCTCAACGAATCAATTGCATTACGACACGGCACAAAACATGGACACATACGACTGAACAGTTGCCAAGGGCTGATCTCCGCCGCCTCGCTTAGCAAAAGCTGTCGACGAGCCTGACATGGATATCCCGGCCGGCCATAGCACGGCCCACAACTCCGCGCAGTCACGTATTTCTCAACGTGTCGGTCGGCGGAGAGGACGTCCGGAGAGTACAACGCCGTGTTCGACTATACACCCGCTTCCTTGACAGGAGTTGATAACCCAGGGTCCAAGAAGGTGGCTGCGGCCGCTGCGCATCGGGTGCGAGTCGTCTGTGCCAGGACTGCCGACTCTCGTACAGCCTACCTTCCAATAGAATGCTATGAGGAAGTGTAGGCGTCACCACAGCCACGGCGAGCTGAGCACCGCAGCCCGGGCAGCAGGCATGCAATTAGCAAGGCGCTACGAAGGGGACATCTGGGAGGGACAGGAAGCTTGTAATCAGGACCCGAAACACGAGCGACTCCGTGGGTCTCACCTAGAAGTGTGCGTGGAAAACATCTTTGTTCTGTGTTACGAGAAGGTTCAGGGTAAAACGCGTGCAACTGGTGATGATTGTTGCAGTGTTTCGCTGTGTGATGAGTTGACTGCAAGAGCTCAGCATTTGAGGCATAGACTCGGCGATCGTGCGAGGACCAACTTACAAGGATATGCATTGAAGACACATTGAGCCGAGACCCGTAGACGTTGGGCGAACCGACGCTCGTCACGGCTGTGGGCTTGGAAGATAGGCCAGGACCGGGACGCCGAGTAGTAGAGGACGACCGGTCCCTTCCGTCGCGTACTCCTTGACACACCTAATTCAATGAGGTGGCTCGGGATTCGTGTTGCATGGTCAATGCGGATTTGTCTTGCAAGCCGGATCAACGCCGAGCGTCCCTGCGACGTAGAAGGTGGTTCGGACGCGCTCGTGTGGGCTGCGCGATCGAGTACGTCCGAGTACCGCGCCTGGACGATATTGTCGGAGCCGTTCGCGAGCTTCTGGCGCACGATCGTCGGGAGAGCGTACAGCAGTTCGAGGGTGTATGCAAACCACGCTAAATCCTCAGCAAGTGAGGCTGGTGCCAAAAATAAGCGGTCAAAAATAGCTTAGGGCAGAAAATAGGCCACGTACGAAGATATTCGCGTGCTCATTGGGCGACAAGAACAGAGCTCCTGTTGTACCAGACTCAGCGGCGTTGGAGGCCGTAGAGGTGTGCGCTGCACGCAAGAGGCGGACTGCGGGGGACGGCGGTCGGCGAACGGCCGAGACCGGTATTCAATTGAAGCTGCGCCGCCGCTGCGGGCGTGCTCAGATCCTGATCGGCGGCACGCGCCCTGAGATTACAGATGCCGCGGCGCGCCCCGTGCCGACAATAAAGTTTCTCGGCACGCCCGATCCGGATGGCGGGCTCGAGGCGGAGCTCGGCGGGCGCGGGCAGACGTCGGCGGCCATGGGCAGCACGGGCCCATGAGATGAGAGTCTGAGACGCGTGCCGCGTCCACACCGTCTCGGGGGAGTCAGGAGACAAGCGTTGACAAAGAGACGGCGTGCCGCAGGCGTCCCACGGTCGTGGACGGAGAGAGCAGAGTGAGCCCAGCGATAGGGAGAAGGAGCGTCATCGGGATCTGAGCGGGTGTGCGGTGATCTTGCGAGCCGGGAATGGGCGAAGAGTGCCACGGTCGAGGACGCAGAGGGGGGGAGATGAGAACGGGGCGGTCAGCAGACGAGATCGGACGGAAGAACAAGAGGGCAGCAAGGCACGCCGGACGGGGGTGTGAACGGCAGAGCTTGTGGGACCTCGCGGAGGCGTGGTGAGCGGCGGAGGGGAGAAGATTTGATAGGCGATAGGCGGGCGGGGTCGGGGCGGGGGACGAGGATGAGAGCAGGAACGAGAGAGCGGCGAGTGCTGCTGCGGATTGACGGCATGCGTGCGGCTGCAGTTGTGTGATTGGCAGGCGCATCGAAGGAGCTCCGAGGACGGCGTTTGCGGTTGCTTGCGCTTGCCCAATCCATATGTCCTCTCTCTCCAGCGTCACCCGCCCTCTCATCTTCCTCTTGTCTCTGCCCACCACCTCCCTCGCACCCTCCCCCTGCCGCCCGCACCGGCCACACTCGTCTGCAGCCCGCACCGCTCGCGCACACCGCAGGAATGGGGAGACGAAAGATTGAGATTCAGCCCATCACGGTACGCACCTCCCTCCCGCCTCGAAATAGCATGTCCCGCCGCGTCCAAGTATACGACCGCCACGGGCGCGCGCCGCATCCCTCCTTCTCGCCAACGGCTGCTTATTTTGTGCCCTGGCCCATCTATAGCACGAGCGGAATCGCTCTGTCACCTTTTTAAAGGTCAGTCGCTATAAATATGTCAATTCTCTTGGCATCCATTAACACGCGCTCGATCACGCTCTGCGCCCATCGTCGTACACAACTCCAGCGCAAGAACGGCCTCTTCAAGAAGGCGTACGAGCTCGGTGTCCTCTGCTCCGTAGACGTCGCAGTTATCATTTTCGGTGAGTGTTTTCCACCCATCTTCTCACTCGACTCCCACCGTGCGCGTTTTCTTGGCGCACAAACCCCCCTTTCCCCCGCTGGTGGACTCTTCGTTTCCGACTGTGGGACGACGAGTCAGCTGCACACACAACTGCGAACACAACACAACCGCAAGACACGGGAGGCCATTGCTGGTTCTACACTCGTGCTGGCACGGTGCCCCTGTCGTGTCGTGCTAAGCGCCCAAGTCGCTGCAGATTCCTCAGTGTCACCAGGTTACGACATCCATCTGACACTTTGCGCAAATGTCTCCGACGCCGGGTTTCGACTCTGCGTCGTATTCCGTGTTCGTGTTTCCCCTTCACCCGCGCCGGCGAGCGCGGGCAACGCGAATTTCATCACATGGGGTCGTTCCCAGCATCCTCCGACATGACATATTCCTCCCGTTGTTGCTTCCCGTTCTATCGTTCTACGTCGTTGCTGACATACCTTTGGTCCGCCAGAGGAACGGCCTGGCCACCATGCCAAACTCTATCAGTATTGCTCAACTGACGTCAACGGCATGGTGCAACGTCATCTGCGCGTGCGTTTCTCATACTTGTCACCCGTCCGCACTCTCACCCTACGCCCTAGTTTGACGGCGAACGAGACACCAAGGGGCCCTCGGACTTCTCGAACAATAACAACACCAAAGCCGACGACGTGGCAGACGATGACGACGAAGGCGACGACGACGACGGCTCCCAGAAGCGACGAGACAGCAAATCGACCAAGGTGAAGGTGGAAGGATCCGCCTCCAGCATCGTCCCCATCCGACCAGGTCCGCCGTCCACCGACCCAGACGTGAGTGGTTGTTACTGCACGTAACGGCGTGGCGCTGAAGAATGCCAACGCATGCCAGCTGGATTATCGGTCAAACATGCGCGTCTCGCCCACCGCAAGCACCTCCTCGTCGTCTCTCCCTATCTCCGGCGAGCGGCACACGTCCGCCAATACGTCTGCCGCGCGCAGCATTCCTATCAGCAGCATGGCAAAACGGCAACGGCTCGACGACTCCTCGCACGGAATGCAGTCTGCCACCGCATCCCTCGGCGCGAACTCTAATCATATCGGCAGCCCAACATTTCCATACCGGTTAGATATCGATCTACCACCCTTCTCTTCAGCAGGCGGGTCGTCGTCCATGGTCTCCTCGCTGTCATCACTGCACTCGCAGCACCCAAGCCTTACAGCTCTATATGGGGGTGGATCGTCAATACCGAACCTCATGAGCACGTCATCGTCATCCTTCCTCCAGTCACCGTACGATCTTTCGCGCGGCGGACACGGCGCAGGGCTGCGCACGGTCACCTTCCCGCCGGCCGGGTCGTCGCCGTACTCGCCGCAACAGCAGCAGTCGAACAACCTCTTCGCGCGCCCGCAGGGTCAGCACCCACACGGTGGCTCGCACGCTCACCCGAGCGCGAGCAACATCTTCGCAGAGCTCCTGGGCAACACGGGCGAGCATGGGAACGGCACTCCGCACGGGGGCGCAGCATCGGCGCAATTCCCGACGTTCGATTGGCCCGTGCATGCCTCGTCGCAGCCCTCGCAGCAGAGCGGACAGGGGCAGCATGAGAACGGTACGTCTGTCACCTGTCGCCTTCTGTACGATTTGTGGGCGCATGTACGCCAGTGACGGTGTGGAGGCATGTGCGTATGTGCATGCACGCGTGGTGAACACCACCATCGAGCCCGGCTGGCTGCTCACCACCGCCACCTGTGTCATCCTTCACGATTTCTTACGGAACGCCGCGGCGGGGCTTACGAACGCGTAGTGCGTCGCTGCGCCTCGTAGAGCATTATCCGCTCCCACGCGTGTCTCCCGTCTTCTTCCTTTCCCTTTTCCGGTCTCGACCCCTGAGCACCAACCTGACGCTAACGTCTGCCTGCCCACACGCAGCTGCGCAAGGCTCCCCACCGTCGGACAGCAACTGGTTCGACTTTCTCTCCACACCCACGGCCGGCGGCGGTGGAGGCGGAGGCGGCAACGGCGCGGCCGGGCTCTCGCTCCCCCCTCCCGTGCCGCCGCTGAGTAGCGGACGGTACACGGCGGGGTCTCCGCCAGGCATGAGCCGCAAACGCCTTCGGGACGAGGGCAACGGCGCGAGCGACAGTGGGGATAGCATGGACGATCAGGGGCGGCGCGAGCGCGTGGGCGTGAACGGGAGCGGGGGCGGCGACCGCAAAAGCTGACGGTGACGGCGAGGGCCGACCGGGCGGCCCGCTGCGTGGGTGAGCAGCGCCAGCTGCCGACCGTGGTTGCGGCGCTCTGCGTTTGACCGGCCCGTCCCTGCGCCGCGCTGCGAGCGGGCGCCGGGGTCGCGGGCGTGGGCGCGAGTGCGGACCAGGGCGGGGCTGGCCGCTCGCCTGTGCGTAGGCCGCAACGGGCGTGGGGGCATGAGCACGGTGGAGTGATGAGTAGGGGGCGGGAAGGTAGATTGTGGTGAGATACGCAGGGCACGCGGGAAGGCCCTGGGGACGTCGTGAGCAGTTTAATCCGCTTTCGTGTGTACGTACATTCGGCTCGTGGTTTGGACGATCGCATTGCTATTCACTCTGTCGCCACCTCGTTGAGGGGCAACGCGTATGTCAAGCCCCCTGTGCCGAGATGCTGAGCGGATCATTCTGCGGTACGTCAGGGGTTTCTGGATGTTTGTGCCAAAGCGGGAGGAGATATGCAGGCTGAGAGGTGCGTCCTCTTCGCCTTTCTGTTCCGGCGTACTGCGGTCGCTGACTGCGGCTAGATGAACGCACGTAGTACACCCGTTCGACGCAGCGTCTTCTGTGTAATGTGCTGGCCGTTCGCGGATGCCTGTAGCACAGCAAAGTCGCCTCCCAACCCAGCCCATCACATCAACCTCGACCAACCATACCCAATTCGATACGCTCAGGATGTAGCCAGCGGATATGTTCTGCCCCTTGCGCCAGGAAGCATGCCAAAGCGCAGCCAGATCGAGGACGGCGGCGGAAAACTGATCATTATGATCTGCATGCAAGATTGTACGTGAAGAATGCGTACTAGTACTAGTCAGCTTGCTGCTACAGTTCCGTGCATTGCGACGCCGTGGACGAGACAGCATCAAGCGCGAAGTCGTGCTTCACGCAGCCCACTCACCCGCATGGCTCTTCGCAACGAGTGCGTCCTCTTCCGAGCTGAATGGCAGACACGACGCACTACTGGTCGACGATTGCGGTGCTCCCCGTCGAGCTGCCACTGAAGGATCTCATGCAGTGAGCCGGACGGCAGCGGAAAGGAAGACCGTCAACACCCTGCATATCTCATCTGCTCCGGGCGTGTGGGCAGCCGTCAGCCTGTACTCGGACCGTGGGGAACCTGATGGATGGCGCTGGGGGCCCAGATGGTCACCGAACCTCAGTCGACTAATGCGTGTCCCGCCTTGGATGAGCCAAGTTGGGGACGCTAGACTTTGAGTCCGCGGCTTCGTAAAGAACGGCAAGTCATTGCATTGCCACGCATGATAGGCGTTGCGCTGACTTCGCTGTTCCATGCAGTACGCTCGGCACTGTCGTGAGCCGAGCCAACTTAGCCCACATGGCTGAAATACGCACTACCGAAACACTCACCTGACCAGGTCCTTGATCAACGGCGAACACATGCATTACCCACCGAACATCGTGTTCCCGCATATCGCCCGCGTGCGCTCCTTTGCCGTCCTGACGGCCAGATGGATGCACATGCCAGAGACCGCCGCGGCGCTCGAATGTCCGGCCTCCAAAACTCCGATGGTACTTCGTCGCCTCTATGTCCGCGGCAGGCCCGCTGTTCAGCCCTCGGCGACCGCGACTTCAAGGCATACAGGGCCCGTGCTCTGACTTTGAGTTGTGTTCCTCCCGTTCTTCTTTCATCCGAGTCACCGCCGCCGTCAGGCCCGGGACGGTAGGGAAATCATACCAGAGCCAAGGTTCGCTCAGATGGGCAAGAATTTCAAGAGTTGGAGGTCTATGGATTGCTGCAAATCCTGATGATTCGCGCGTCCGGCCCACACGTTTCCAGCTCCTCCCCTGCCACAATGCCGAGCGCCGAAAGGCTTCGCTACCCGTCCGAGCGCGTTCAAGTTCGGATATCACTGGCAGTACAGTAGGGTTCGTAAAGTGGCACGGACCCAAAGAGCGTATCGCTAGAACAGTATCCGGGACAGGATCACAGGAGACAAGTTGTTGACGTGATGGCAGCACCGAGAGAGAGAGTACGTAGTGCTACGGTTCGAAGCGCCGGTGAGCGTGAACCACTCACATTGCATCATGGGCGCTAATGGCACACACTTCGTTCGAGCGCGCAGTGCCATCTGGTGGCAAGTGCTTACCAGAATCACCGCCTATAAAACGTGCCACGCCTACAACACCATCGTCAAAATTACAGCGTCTGGTTTGCCAACGGGAAGAGGTCACTCAAATGTCAGGCCGCGCGGGTAGTGTGCACGACTTGGAACTTGAACCTGCAGTGCATGTCGTGGTAAGTGCGCAGTGCTGCTCGTATAGCTGAATCCAACCGCGTCTCTCAATCTTCCCACAGCGACGATCGTGTGCGGCGATTGCTCCGGCAGAGAATCAGCTACCTCGCGTTCAATTCATTCATGGACGGACGAATCACCGGCTGCTGCACTCATCCTCCAGTCACTGCCGCCACGGTGAGTCCGCTACAGGGCGCATACTGCCCAGTGCCCCCGAGCGAGATCGGATCCATTCGTGCGAGAACTGTAAAGTCCAGCGTCCTTCGGCCCTGGCCTTCTGACTTTTCGGTGCACATCTGCATCAAGTTCCCGCATGTTCTCCAATTTGACGATGCAATTGAACGGTACTCAATTTATGCATAGCTCAAGGATTCCGCTGCTACCAACACAATTCCTACCGGTATTGAATATGGGGCACTATGAACCCATGACGAGTACCATACCCCCCGGCGGGCCCGCTCCTCGCTATCAATACATGATAGCGGCCATGACGTTACGAAGGTAGGCCTAACGTCTATGAGTACTAAACAGGTCTCTATACCAAACCCACCGATGCTTGCAGCTCTTCTCTTCTGTCTCGATCGTCTTTGGAGCTTACGAACGACGGCACTTGGTTCACTGATATACCCCGGGAAATAACAATTACTGTGAGTGAGTTCAGCCACGTGCATCCAACTGTAGTTCCAGGGGTCAGCACTGACCATGCGAGCGCTAGTACTACTCTAGACGCTATCCGGACGAGGGACCGCCGTCTGTGGGACCCAGGGAGCGTGGGTGGAGCGTTCGGTGCATGCAGCCGCTCATCGTCTTGTACCAGTGTCCGCAAGCTGTATGGTGGGTGCGCTACTTATCGTCCCTCGCTTATTGAACGATCGTCATTTTTGAATTCAATGTCCCAGGATCTCGCTGTAAGCGACATGGCGCTCGGAGGTAGAAGGTCAAACATGTCAACATTTTCTTCCGGCAGTGTGTGCCCGACAGGCTCTACCGCTCGCCGCTCACGAGAAAGCCATCAGCAAGTCGACGTATCGGATACATACCCTATGCCCAGACCCAGCTATACCCTCAGGGAAGACGCAGACAAGGACAGGATGAAGAAGCAATCACTCTTCGACGTCAAGCATTGGTCACATAATACCACGGTTAGCGACTGCTCCTACTGATGTTCCTGGGCAAAAATATATAAAGACGGCAAGTGTCCCATATCTCTCCTGGCAACTGCTTCTGACCTCTGACCTCTCCCTTCCATACTTATTGGGATATCATCAACGATGGCCAGGCATCCCGCCTGTCGAAGCTGCGCAGAGAGCAAGGGTCGGTATCTTGCGCCGTCCCCTTTCGGTCCGCGATGTTTTGTCTCACGAGCATGGTGATACTGTTGGAGTATAGTGTCCTGTAAGCCCCTGCCCGGCCACGGCGCGTGCCAGCGCTGCGTCAGTAGGAATCATCCATGCGAATGGCCCGCCAAACTTGCCTCAGGCTCAGGGTCCCAACAGGCGTCTTGTGACCGCTGGTATGCTCCTTGTGCACGTCGGAAGTTTAGATATGACAGCTCATAACATTTACAGCCGTCTGAAGCGGATCAGATGTGAACGCCAGACCGCCGTTTCTACCTGCGTCCCATGCGCAGGCAAGAGCGAGACATGCAGTCTCAGTATCGGTAGTACGTGCCGTTCTGGCTGCACGTCGCTCGTGACTCTACTGATCGACTGTCATCCCGTACGGTGATGCCTCTCTATGCCGCAGCTTCGCATCCTGCTAGCGTTCCAGCACGCTCCCCTGATGCCGTCAACACAGGGCCCGACCCCGCTGGAAGCATGTCGTCCGCTACCTCTCGAAATACGCCGATCGAGTCGGAGAGTGTCCATGGTTCTGCCGCGACGAATCCCCCAGAGCCGACTCGCGCTGCATGGTGGGACGTCGTTTTGACACCTTCCCCGCAGTAATCTGCGTTATGAACATTCCATCTTCCCGTTCGATTCTTGTTAGCGCCAGTTCCCGGCAGGACATAGTACGGCCCCCTATCCGTTCGAGATCCATTCGAAGTTCCCAGACTGATGCGCGCCCTCATGTTTGTATGCCTTCTGATTCTCATCCCGGGACACCAGACTGGAGTTGCAGTACAGCGGCATGCACGACCCTCCCGGCGAGCTGGGGAAAGTACTGACGACCCATGGATTCTACAAAACCCTCCATGACAAAGACATAATTATGGTTCTAGCCGCTTCTGCCGGAGCGGGTACGAGCCTTTCGATGCCGCCTACATCCACGAAATATCTACAGTGCCCCGCCAATCAATGGGGACGAGCCTTCCGCATTCCGCAGGAAGAATGCTGAGTGGACGAGAATGAGAAGGCCTTGCGAAGCGTCGCACGGAGCCCCAGGCTGTCAGAGGGCAGCGCCTGTTTGTGTGGTTTCGAGCGTTCTCACCGGATTTCCCGCAGTTGTACGAGGTACCAATCGGCGTCTCGCTGTGGATGATGAACCATGTTTGGCGGCAAACATAAATCAAAATCATCGCACAACGGCACCGGTCCTATCCTTGGGCGACGATACTCCTGAGATGTCCGCGTGCCCATCTTCAATGGGCGGCACTCGAGGTCGTAGCAAGGTGTGTGTACATTGGTACGTACATACGCTCCATGCGTCTGTATGACTTTATTGAATTCGTTATAGCCCGCGTCGCTAAACTCGCGGAAACGCTGGGTTTTATTCGATACTTCGTGCCGTGGCCGTTAGCTGCGAGTACCAGAGACCGCAGATACGAGTGTTCGAAGCGTCTATATATGAATGCACTGACGCTGCTATGGAAGGTTCGCACTTTTGGCGCGGTGGCTCGATGCGCGCGCTGCCGTCTCGTGCTGAAGTTGATGGATTCATGTTGCACCAACAGATTCAACGGCGTTGCCCTGTGGGGGCCGGGAGTCCTCCGCCCGATCTGCTGATACTCGCTACGTACTATATCTCGCGCACGGCTCGGCGGCTAGTACACCCTCCTGACGCTCGGGAATACCTCTCCTTCTTGAGATGTGACCAGTGGCAGACGCGGTATCGGACACTACGGAAGCGCGTCGTCTCGTTCGGTAGCTTGAGCGCTACGCCGTCTGCTTGTAGCCGTTCACCAGAGGGCTACGAGGAGGGCCATATTGCGGCGGGCTGTCTTGAGCGGTTGGAGACCAGACGGTGGTTCGTGACCTCATTGATTGGCAGGAGGCCCGGACGGGGACGCATGGCCCTTCTGAGCCGGAGGCGATCGAGAGGCGAGTGCATCGTGAGCAGGGTCGTAAGGAGGTGGGTTAGGCTGAAAAGCGAGTATGAGCCTTCGTGCACGAAGGGACAATTGGCACATGTCTCGACCGACCGAAGAGTATGAGCCCTGCGCAGCGTAGGTCGTAGGTGGATACTGGGGAGCATACGTGGGGACGGGACTGTAAACGTGGGCGCCAGAGTCGGGGTAGCCTAGCGGTGCTTGTCCGGAAGGGCCCGTTCCAACATACGCAAGAGTCGTGTGCTGCGATGCATAGGATCGCATGTGTCTCCTTCTGACCAGGAAGCCTGCGGCCCCGATCATGAGGACTGAAGGTTGGTCAGTCACGGTGATCAGAATAGTGCGTGGATGATCGAAACGGACAACTTACTGAGCGCGATGCCGATGCCTATCAGTACGCCCTGAGATAACATGGCTACCTGGTGGAATGGAGTGAAATGAGTCGGAGAATGGGAGGAGGTGATATGAAACGTATCGACGGATACAAGCTGAGCTTCTGCCGGACATGAGACAGACACTCAGGCTGTGTCTTGAACTGGAGAGGTCAACGAATACAGGGCTTGGGGTCTCGAGACGCAACTGAGAACGCTGAAATTGCGTATAACCTCGCGAGGATCGTGCTAGGGCAAAGGCCCGAGTCGATTATCAGCTGGGCTCCGATTCGCGGGAGGCGACTCGTTCATCGAACTCTGAAGCTGCGATGATACGCGCGGGCGTGAAGCACGACTCAGAGGTGCCCTTCAAGACTCTTGGCCCCAGACTCTACGCCCCAACCGATCTACTTTGAATCGGCGAGCGTGTATGATGGGACGCAGTGGATTAGAGTTAAGAAAATGCGCACTCACTGTCGTCGCGGTATGTCTGCGTCCCGAGAAACGAAGACTCAGTGTCTCCAAGCACACGTTGATAGGGAAGCGATTCGCGCGTTGGCGCGTCGAAGACGGAGAGCTAGTGAGCATACATTAGCTTTAAGCACCCTCGCAATAGTTAGGAAAGAGGTCAACGCTCCAGCTTACCAGTGGTGGTGATGGTTCGAAGGAGAGAGGGACGATTGAGAATCTCCGGGCCTAAACCGTAGGAGAGGAAGGATTATCATACATCATGTTGCTGAGCGTGTGCGGGGCACTTGCGCCATGTTGCCCCGCCACCTTATGTAATGACCAAGACATCTGTCTCGCGTGCGGACGAGCGGGATGCTGTAGTACTCCCACTGCACCACGGGTATAGCAGCTGTAGTACAAGCCCACATCCACCCCGAATGGACGCCTGTTTCCTGATGCATGAGGCGTTCCGAGCGGCTCGCGCGTTCTGCGTTAATGCCACGTACTAGTACACTACCGGGACATCCTCTAGCACGTCGAAGCGTGTGCACATGGCAATCCGGTATTCTTCCTCAACTCGCCTGTGCGGTCGTTTTTCGAGGGCCGCTCGAGCATCGACAGCACATCCTGCCATGAGGCGCGGTGCGATGGTCAGTATATCACGGACGATATGGCTGCCGCGCGTACCTTTCTCGGACATCTTCGACGACTGGCGTACCACGGCGGACCGCTCCTTCTGTCATCTCCCACCTGGGATCTCCATAGGTCCTCTTTCCGGTCAATCCTAGCGGAGATCGGCTGCGAATCCTGGTTGTGAGGGAACAAGGTAAGTGTGGAGCGAAACACCTTTGTCGATCGATGTACCTGCACGCGCTCGCGGAGGTCTTCTCTATAGTGTCTACTTAGGAAAGCTTGTTCGGCCTGGGAAGTGATCTAAGTCGCTCGAGCAGGAGCTCCAGATGCACTCTCAGGGGCCGGTTGCGCCTCGACGGTGAACCCAAGACTGCCCGGGTCAACGTAGAATTTGCATATGGGGAGGTTACTCACGTGGCAGTAACTCGAAAAGAGGAGGCGGCAAAACTGCAGGTTCGCTCATGAATGGCGGTCGCGCGGGAAGATCATTGCCGTTTTCCCGTGCCCGCGCCCAAAGCCTTTCGTGCAGTGCCCGACTGAGGAAGAACTTGCGAGCTTGGTGTAAGTGCGCGAGAGGTGGCGCAAGTCCCTCAAGTCGAAATAGCTGCATATCTGCAACGAATCGCCCGGGAACTAGATGAGTTGGACGGGCCGGCGTGCGTGGTAGCAGATACGGTCACTTGCCATGAGCTGGATCTTGATGGCGATGTCAGGTAGCGTTCGCAGACGACCTTGGAATATCGCGCGTTTCGTTGGACTTTGCGCAAGCATTGTCGTGTATTCGGCTTTCGAGGTTCCCTGCGTCGCCTAAGCAGATGCATAACCATGCCAGTGACGTGGCCGTATTCAAGGTCGACTTCTGCTGGTGGTCGAGTCATGCGTCGAGTCACGCTCTGCACAAGCACCTCACCGAAGTCAGCTTTCTGCTTGTGTAGAGGCGTGAGCTACTTACAAGCCTTGCGAGCCCAGCGATGGTGGTAGCAAGTTAAACTCGAGACGGTGAATGGCTGTGGCGAGAGTGGGTGCTACTTGCTGCGTGCTTGTCATGGAAGCTGCGACGCGGTTATGACAGCCGGCTCATACATGGAAGCGTCCCGGCCTCGGTGCTTGTTACTATGTTGAGTGCAGCCCGGAGCGACGAACTTGCGCTTGAGCAGGCTTGTCTGACGTTCCGGGAGCCTTTGTTGAATGACCTCGGCAATCCAGAGAATTCGGCGCAATATGGTTCGAAGCTACCCTTACGCAGCTGAACATGACGGGAGACTCGCGAAAGGCTATGAAATGCCCCAAAATGAGCGGAGATGAGGGGACCAACTGTATTATGGGCACGAGGAAGTTACTGGCGAGATCGCATCGCGCTCTATGGACCATGCGAGCTTCGCACGTATCGTCCCGGATGCACGGTAGTAGGCAGCTTGCTCGAAATGAGTCGGCACCAGCAGACCATCCCATATTCGGCGAAAAGGTGCGATATGCTGCACACGAAGAGGGTATTCAAGAAGAATGAAACTCAGTGATGGCCCAAAACCACTGGCCCGGCACGGCGACGATGACGTCGGAGACGGGGAGGCGATAGCACCGAGTCGCGCCAAAGGTCATGGCGGTAAGCTGGTACAGTGCCACCCGAGGCTTGGACGCTGTAGATTTCAGATGATCTGGAATTGGGACATGGGGCAGAGAAGGGCAGAGAAGGATTCCGGGCTCGAGAGGCTGAGAGCGGCCATGCAATGGGTTGGGCGGATCGCGGCACCGGGAACCGGAGTGATGTGGCTGTGCATCGTTCCACGTGGCCCTGGCGCAGAATCGGACCACCGCCGGTCCCGCTCCTCGACTGTTTCTTCTCGCTCTTCCGCCGAGGGCTCTTACTCGTCGCCGTCGGGTTCGAGAGACCTCTTACTCCTATCCCAACTGACATGACCGCATCCATTCATGTTTTAACCCGTAAAATCTAGCTACAGCATGCACGGGACTTCCAGCGTCGCCCAGTCCACCACCGCGTTCGCTCTTGGCCAGCGGTACGTGATGTCAGCGCATACCACAGTGATTATCGGCCTTAACGGATATGTAATATACCGACACAGGTTTGCGGTGCATCTTCTGGTTTGAGGTGTGGATTTCGTGTCTCCTGCGACATCCTCTCGTCATCGTGCAATCTCATCTGTATCCGCTGCGGCGGCTTGAAACCACTCGGATGATGCATCGCCTCAAGGCAAGTAGCATCTATGTCATGGCTTTTCAGTGCATTGCACGCTGGCGTTTACTCACGACATAGTATCGTGGCTTGGCGTCGAATGATCGTCGTCGATACCGACAGACCAATACCCGACGGGCTCCCCGCAGCTAGACTCAAGTAGAGTCCTGTAGATACGCACTCTGCCGCGCTCGTGGCTGTGCCCGCCGGCGGGCTCAGCGGCGTCGGCGTCGATCAACAATGGAGACGGACGCACGGGCGCGCTCTGTCGTCGCAGGTGTGGCTTACCGTTTTGGGTCAGCGGTCAGCTCTCCAAGATCCGGCGCGGGCGGTGATATTGGACTTAGGCAGCATCAGTCCTCAACCGGCGCCTTATCGCGGGACGGCGACAGTACCCGCGCAAGGCTGTTCGGGGACGCAAGTGGCGGGAGCCAATCTAAGGTACCACATTGCGCTCGCTGTGGTTGCGCCGACCAACATCGGCTCTTTTATCCACATTCACACGACCAAGGCGTGTCACAAGGCTTAGCAGTACAGCCATAAGGGTGCGGGGTACTATCCTCCAGCCGGTCTGTTATGGCAAGGTAGATTCTTGCCGCTATTCATCACAATAACGCTGACGGCACGTCGGGTTACTAGGCAGTTGCGGGCAGCGCGCCACAAACTTGCCGTGACTGAGCGCCGACATCGTCATGCCGCTAATGTGCAAGCGCGAACGCCCCGAACCTTCGCTGACACAGGTTCAGCAACAGACGTGCGCGCGACGTTCACGGGAATTCAACATTTCGAAGTCCACAATGCACAAAAGGCTAGCTTCAGGGGCGGCGCCGGTGGCGCCCCTGTAATGGAGACGAACTACCGGATCGGTCTAACCTGCACTCGAGTGCGAACACGCAAGTCGTCGTGGCGCTATAGAACGCATACGTGCGTCGTCACCGCGCTTGCAGCCGGGTGCCTACCGGAGCTATGCCTCAAACGCTGCAGTGCCTTGGGGATATCCGCTGCGGCGTGGTACAGCTAGATGTGCGGCTCCGGAGGCCGAGCGCAGCTACCTGATACGACACGCCGCTAATGGGTGTATTGAGCGCGTGAGTCACTCACCTCTCATGGAGGTTCGGAACTGATACCCACTCCGGTAGTTCGTTTGAGTGATCTCTCCGCCCCCTATGACTGTTTTCTGCGGCCGTTAAGGGTCCAAGCTGCCCCTACTCATCATTCTAACAGGTCACCGAACGGTCGGGGCGACGATTCGAAAACACCGTGTAGCGGATCTGTGTGGTTGCGCCCCTTGCTGTCCTGATGTCCCAATGACACAGAACATTTGTGCAATATGTCATTTTGCCCCGACGGATCGGTTCACAGGTCAGGTCGCGCTATGCGCAGGTCGCTCGGGACAGCGGTCGAGTATATAGGCCGCAAAGAGTCGCCCTTGAAGCTCACAGCTCTACTGTTCCCTTCTGCACATACTCGCTTCGCAACACCTCCACACTCAGCATGTCTCGCACTCTTCGCCTTCCTGACACCTTGTCCCGGTGGCCCTGGCCGCGGCGCATTAACCCCGCCTACGAGGAGGTGTCTACCAAATCCGCTGCGTGGTTGAGGTCCTTCCACGCCTTCTCCGCAGAGAAGCAGGTGGCCTTCGACAAATGCAAGTTCGGTGAGTCGTTTGCGCCTCGATCGTACCTGCCCGGAGTGTATCTGACGGCGCGCCATCGCATATGCTAGGTCTTCTAGCGTCGTTGACCTTCCCCGACGTCGACAAAGGTACGCCACGACCGTATATCGGATTACACCAGCCTTCTCATGCGTATGCGCCGCCAGACCATCTCCGGGCCGCCTGCGACCTCATGAACGTGTTCTTTGTTTTCGACGAACAGACGGACGAAGCGAACGCGACCCGTACCCGTGAACTAGCCGACATCGTCATCGACGCCGTGCGGCATCCGGATCGTCCCCGTCCCGAAGGGGAGCCCGTGGTCGGAGAGATAACGCGGCAGTGAGTGCCACCACCCGGCTGCGCTTACTTAGTGGCTGGCTAACCATTAGCGTCGAACCCTGTCTACTTGTATAGATTCTGGGCCCGTGCCTCTGTCAACTCGACAGCATCCGGACGCGCTCGGTTCATCGACGAGTGGACGCTCTACGTCGACTCCGTCGTCGTGCAGGCCCAGGATCGCGACGAGGGGCGCCTGCGCACCATCGACGAGTACCTCGAGGTCAGGCGGCTCACCATCGGCGCGGACCCGAGCTACGCGCTCGCGATGGTCAACATCGACCTGCCGTTTGAGGTGTCCGAGCTCCCCCTCTTCCGCAAGCTCCGCGGGTGCATAACGGACATGCTTATATTCGACAACGTGAGCCCTCTCCCGGATGTGGCGTTTTGCCGGCACTAACCATATCCTCTCAGGACTTGCTGTCGTATCGGAAGGAGTACGCCGCCGGGGACGACATGCACAACATCATCACGCTCGTCATGAACGAGAAGCACCTCGACATCGAGGACGCGGTCGCGTGGCTCGCGGCGGAGCACGCGAAGCGCGTGGACGAGTTCTTCGTGCTCTGGCCCGAGGCGTCGTCGCTCTCGTTTGGCTCGCGCGAGGTCGACGAGGCGGCCGCGACCTACCTCGACCACCTCGTCAACTGGCCGCGCGGAGACGAGTGCTGGAGCTTCGAGAGCGGGCGGTACTTCGGCAAGGACGGCGCGCGCGTCAAGAAGGAGCGAATCATCGAGCTGAAGCTCAGAGCGTGAAAGGCGCTTCCCTATACTCCTCCTAATTATTCGAGCACACACCACGTTTTCTCTCTTATTCTCCTTCTAATCCTAATCTGTAGCACTATCTAACATTCGTTCTCCTCATCATAGTCTCTACATCATAGTCATCGAGTACTCACAATAGCCTTCCTGTATGTCTCCCTAGTAATAGTCGCCAATGCGTACCGTCTTCTCATTGGACCACATCCCGCGCCTCGACGTATCCGCGTGAAACTCGTACGTCCCAGAAAACCGACAGCACTAGCGCGGACGCCCATCTTACTCACCCGCCGCGACGGGCCCATACACCGCGCGCACGCCGAGCATCTGTCTGTGGATCTCGCTCAACTGGCCGCGCTTCCACGAGCACGCGCGGCAGCTATGCGCGCGAAAACATGTCAGGGCGCGCCGCCGCACTGGCATTGATAGTTATGAGGCGGAGATGCTCTACACACCTGCAGCCGCTAGCTCCGACTCGGAGTCGGAGCGCTTGGGAAACGAAGGATTTTGCGGAGGGCGGGTTCAAGGTTCGGGCATGTCGGGGAAGGACAGAGAGGTTGGACCCGCTGTGCCGTACGCAGACTTGGAACGGCCCAGGTTGGTGCGTGGTCGCTGGTTGGCGCTGGGGAGTCCTTGCATGGACGAACTTGAAGACCCTTGCTGGCATAGCAGGGTCTGCGATGCGGCGAGCAGACTACTGGTAGACACATAGTCTTCCAGAGACGGCCTGCGACCTTTCACTTAAACTCACATGGCGGTGGGTGGGGGCGGGAGCTGAAGAACGACGAGTCAAGGAGTAACCACATCATAGTACGCAGTACGTACTACTACCAGTAGTTACTATAGCTTACTGATCTCATTTACTAATGCTTTAAACCGCTGTTTAGGCGCCAAAGGAGACGCGTGCCAGTGAATGCGGTCTGGTCGCGACCGCCATCTCTATACAATATCGACTCCGCGGGTCCTCCGACTCCGTGTCCGTACAGTGAACGCCGACTTAACTGAGGTGCGTACTAGATGCTATTTAAGCTATCACTTGAGCTAATCCGATAACTTATGCACAGGTACCTGGATCAAGTATGTGCTACGCCCGTTGCTCGATTGGACATTATGTGACCTTCACTTCCTCTCGCTCGTATCATCGTCGTACCGCAGAGATATTCCAGAGACGACACTCATTATACATGCTCGCCGCCGCCACACGCCTCTGGTAGTGCCACAGCGCATTGCTCACCGGCAGAAGAGCAAGGCGGTCCACGCCACCTTCTAATGGACTCCGTGTACCGTGGGACCAGAGCCGGTGCTCTTCGTAGCGTCTGTTTCACATACATAGTCCGGTTCGCAACCCGGTAGAAGAGTTACTGGGGTGGAGAAACGGTGCTACAGGCTGGCTTCGCAACCTGGATTGACTAAACAAATGTCAGTGTCTGCCGCCCTGTGCACGGTCACGAGGCTCATCTTTCGATTTCAGGATAGTATTTAGAGAGAGAGAACTCCCATTCCCGTTGGATATGGGGCGGGTGTAAGGACGTCCGATGATGTGGCGTGTTCAATCCCGTTGATCGAGCGCCTCCATATAGCAGCTCCTCCCCTTGCGGTGGGGAGAACACCCGTAAGGACACCTATCACTGCTCGAGAACCAACCAAAAGTTTACCGTACATGTCTGGTCGCTGAGTATTTGAGGGGTTGATTCGGCCTTCGATAGCGTGAGCCTCCCTCTCTTGATTCACCTCTACTCACCACCCGATGCGTAGCTTTCTCCGTATCCCTCCGACGCTCTCTCAATGGCCCTGGACGCGGCGCGCCAATCCTTTTGAAGCTAATGTTCGGGCAGAAACCTTGGCGAGCTTGAAGTCTTCCCAAGCATTTCCTCCAGCGACGCAAAGTGCGTTCGAGAAAAGCAACCTGTGTCAGTGGACGGTCGATCAGCTTCCTTGCTGAATGAGACTGACTGTATATGATAGGTCTCTTATCGTCGTTGACCTTTCCGGATGCCGACCAAGGTATACGCGACTGGAATTCAGAGCGCCGTCTTAGTTCCACTAACGTACTCAACCTCGACGACCTCATAGATCATCTTCGGGCCGCCTGCGATATGATGGTTGTCGTCTTCCTCTTCGACGATCAGACGGACGCGACCGACCCAACTGAAACTCAACAATTAGTGGATATTGTGATCCACGCGATAGAGAATTCGGACCTCCGCCGCCCGCATGGAGAGCCTGCTATCGGGGAGATCGCTCGTCGGTGAGTATAGGTGTCCGTGTAATGTGACACTGGGCTGCTCGACTTGTGGTGCTAACTTCACTCCGTGCTGCTCAACAGCTTCTGGGCTCGTGCCGCTGTTAAGGCCACTGCCTCCGGGAGGGCGCGTTTCGTGGACCAATGGAGGCGGTATATTCAGTCTATCGTCCAACAGTCCCAGGACCGCGACGAGAAGCATTTTCACAGCACCGACGACTACCTCACCCTCAGGAGATACACCATCGGTGCGGAGCCCTGTTACGCGCTTGCAGTGCTCACGTTGGATCTGCCTCTGGATGTAACCGACCTTCCAATCTTCAAGGACCTTCGTAGATGCGTCACTGACATGATAATACTCGATAATGTAGGCCGTCTCTCCGCCGATTAACCACGACAGCTGCTCACTATATCGCAGGATCTGGTATCGTACCTCAAGGAGCACGCTGCGGGCGACGATACGCACAACATCATCGCACTCGTCATGCACGAAAAACAATTCGACCTCGACGCCGCTGTCTCCTGGCTGCTGTCCGAGTACGCTAAGCGGGTCCATGAGGTGCTCGACCTCTGGCCGAAGGCATCGTCGATGACCTTCGGCTCCGACACCGTGGATAACGCGGCCCAGGCCTACCTGTCCCACTTGGTCAACTGGCCACGTGGAAACCAGTGCTGGTCCTTTGAGTGCGGAAGGTACTTCGGGAAGGACGGCCTGCGCGTCCAACAGGAGGGCATGGTCGAGTTGAAGACTAGAGAGGCGTCGTAACTAGGTCAGTAAGAGAACTCGAATACCTCGCATGCGGCGGAAGCACTTACGATATCTGCACGCCCGATCCCGGCGCCGTAATAGACATTGAGATGGACCCATTGTCCTGCCCGAAGTGCCACCCGCTTCTCAAACCCCAGCACTTACCTCCCACGCGACCGGTTGATGGTATCGCCATTGCCGCGTCAACGTCGCGCGAGCCAAACAAGAGCGATGACGCCCACAGCATGGAGTCCTTCTTGCTTTTGAGCCCCAACCATGAGTCCTTTCCCGACATTTCCTCTGGTGTCGATCTATGGTAGTCACGGTAACCAACAATTGTCTAGACTCTACGAGATTGTCGAATGGCAGCCGCCACTCGTGCAGCAAAGTTCTCCATGTACTGTATGGTAGTACGTAGCCACGCCTTCCTCCAAATCCGGATCGCCAAGACATACATTGTACCTATTGGACCGTGTTCTACTGTCAGTTGCACACACACGAAACCCGTACATGGTAAAACTTGAAGATCGCCAGCGCCAGCGCGGACGCCCACCTTACTCATCCGCGGCGACCTGGTCAAACATCGCGCGCAAGATCAACGTTTGGATCTCGCTCAGCTCGCCGCGTTCCCGGAGCTCGCGCAGCCACGCGTCACGCGCGGCCATGCACGCAAAGACGCGCACGTACGCACCCGCGCCAACGCCAAACGAGTCGAAGAGCGTGGCGATGCGCTCCACGTCCGCGGCGGGGAGCGCCTCCGCCTGAAGCATGTCGCGGAGGGTGCGCTCACTGGGCCCCGAGTTCGCCGGGGCGGAACCGGCGGGGGTATGGGGCGCCGGAGAGCGCCTAGGGCATGGGCGCGCGTTGAAGGGATTGGGGAACAGTGTGGGGTGGTGCAGCGATGTGTAGCGCAGATGTACAGGAATGGGGAAAGACTTTAGCGGGCCTTTACTGGTCGGAGTAGGGCGACGTTCCACTGAGGATGAATCCGAGCTATCGGCTTGCGGGCCTTCACTTTCACGGCCGCGCTCGCCATGGAGGTTCGCGTCTCGTCCGTGGGGATCATCGGAGGTTATTACGGGCTGCGATGAGCTGAAGAGTGAATATGTGCGGCTACAGGTATACAATAGAACACTGACGCTGATCGAATTGCGAGTTCGTTTTTTGCACCATGGTCGACTACGGGCGGTGGTAGTACGGACTGGACCCGCGAGCATCGGCGGGGAGGTATTCGGGCCGCGATGACGCCCACTCCCGTCGATACGGTGTTGTCTGGAGCTTTCGCCAGACCTTTCCGAGTCACTAGTCACGAACTCGACATCGGACGAGTTCGTGATGTCAATGTCGGCGTTGGCATTGTTGGACCGTGGCGTGCGACGTGGATGTTTGCGCATCATGAACGAGGTGCTCCTCTTGTTACTCCATGTCTTGCGGTATGGATAGCTATACGCGAGCTAGTGAAAGAGCTGTATAAGCAAACCGTAGATCCGTGATGAATTTTAGGAGCGTACGTCTTCCACCGGGCGGGCTTTTGCACGTCTATAGTGGCCGCCTTCCTCTCCACGACTATCCCGCGTAGACTTGCGAGATTTGAGGGCCAGCTTCAGGTACGACATAATAGGCCAACCATCTACGTATTCATTACGAAGGATTGCGGACTTTGAGAGGACCTGTGCGGTGAGAACAATCATAGACCCACGGTCAATGTGAGCAAAAGTACAGACTGCGGATGCCGACTGATGTGTACAGTACCTCTGCCTCGATCTTCTTGAGAATATCTGTGCTGTGGTCCCGGTACGGCACATGGACATCGACATGACGCACAGCGGTAGAGCGTATCAGAGTCTGCAGTTCGAATCCATCACGTCAATAAAGCGCACTCAAAGGATGTTGATATGCTCCACAAACTTACGACGATGTCAGTGAATTTGTCCACGTCGTCTTCGAGACGCATTTGTGCTTGCAGCGTAGCAACCACGGTGGGGCTTGCATACACAAGACACGGCCATCGCGAAGGCCGAGGTATCGGATCAGTGATTTCTGACTCGGAGACTACACCGTCAGATGTTCTGGGTTAGCCTTGTGGCATGGAGACACCAGAAGTGCGAGACTATCATACCGTGGCTTGGAGTCATGTCTTGGGGTGTCGAGTCCACGACGCAACTTGAGGCCACAGGTAACCACGGGAACTTGATACGCATTAAAGAATCGCTGAATAGTATATGTAGCGACCCTCACGTTGCTGCGGTGAAGAAGCCCGGACCTCAGTGTGACGCAACGGCCATGCTCTTCAGCCTCAACGCGAGGTGCCCTACAGCGACAGACAAGACCTCTACTAGCCAAGATTTGTCAGCGCGCGTGCATATTAACATGACTTAGACGAGCTATTGCCTGTCTGATTTCGCGTGTATGACGGTGAAAGTAGGCATATCACAACTTCGACCGGTGCGTGTTGTCTATTGCCCGAAAAGGCTGCATACTTATCCCCAGTCATTGGAGCCTACGGGAGCTTTAGAAACCACCACAACGACTCTCAAGTCCTTGGAACATACTAGGCAAGTCATACTACACACAGACCAGGGCCGGCGAGTCGCTTCCGAGTCTAACGGTCGTACTAGCCTGAGCATCACCTATAGCACATGTGGGATGGCCCGGGCGTACCGACCGAGAGGTCTGGTGCTTCAATACAATGGTTCTTCGACGTACTAGGTGCCATCTTGAGAAGTTGCGGAGTAAGAAGTTTGTGGGAGAAAAAGAGAGAGGTTGTTGAAACAGTGGAGTCGAATGCCAATGGGCGCTTCGGACTTCCTATGCCTTTCTCGCGTATGCCGCAGGCGCCGGAGATGTCCCTCTCCCGCAACTCGCTCGACTTGTATGGACACAACCGACCCTTGCACGCCTCTGAAGCACGCGCAATGATGCTTCATGAAGTACGCCAGCACAAAATTTCCGTCCCTCGCAAGGCACCTTATACCCAAATTCCCAAGTCCCCGCGTCACGAGTCTCTGTTGTCGTATGCATGTACTTGCGCCCTCTGGACTGTTCTACATATTCAACATGATTGCCCATCCGGAGTCGGAGCCGAACATGGAGACCTGTGTCGACTCGGCGTAGAGGAACATCAACGCACCAACGGGAATCTAGCCAGTATGTATATATATCGGAGACGTATCCTCACCTCCGCGAGCTCTCCGTAGGCTGCGTTCCAGTAACTTACAACCGCCTCGCAGGAACGATCGCCCCTGACACTATACAGCCGTTCTACAGCAGATCCGTCACCATTGAATATGACACGTCCACCACGACCCGCGCTTGGCTCTCGATCGCGGCGAGCCACGCCTCGCGCTCGGACGCAGCAGCCAGACGCGCGAATACGCGCAGGTACTTCTCATCCGTGACGCCCAGGCACGAAACGACCAGGGTGATGTGCTCCGCGTCTGCCGAGGGCAGGCCGCGTGCGAGCAGCATGTCATGAATGGCTGCCGCTTGCTGGGCATTCGTCGCTGGGTCCGGGATGGGGTCACCGGCGGGAGCAGACCCACTAGCGTGACGCTGACCGGTTTTGATGGGAGTGCCCGGAGGTGCATCGGGTTTGGACATCGGTGGGACGTCGTTGGCAGGCTCGGGATGCTCGGGGGACACTGTTGTGCGCTCATGGTGCGGAGCGCAGCAGTGAACAAACCCTGGAGAACTGCAGGAGGCGCGTTCGCGGAGTGCATGCAAAGCGTCCGCATCGTCTTCCTGAGAGGAGATATGTCAGAAGGCCCATACTTGTGGGTGGCGTAGGGTGGTAAAAGAACGTACGCTTTCCCCGCTGTCGGAGGCAGCCGGACTCAGACTGCTACTCCAAGACGAGAGTGAACTCGCTTCGCTCACGTCCGAGTCCGAGCTAATGCCGCTGGAGTCGTCTCCGTCGGTGTTCCCTTCCGTCCCGGGGTCGCTTTGCGAGCTCGCCCCCTCTTCCTCCGAGTCTCCGTCTTCGGAGTCCGGCGCGCAAGCCTCCGGGTCGATGGTGTCGTCTGCATCAGCTGGGCTGTAACCGTGCTCCGAGTATCCTCCTTTAAATCTCATCAGCCTAGATGAGCGACGCAGAGAGTGGTGCATCGGATCTTCAGCGCCGGCGGTGTTTCTCTGCGGGGGCCGGGTTGCACGCAGAAGGTACCTCGTCGAATTTGGCTTGGGGGCATGATGCGATGCGGGCTACGGGGTCATATGAGATTCCTCGGCCATGTCAGTTCACAGCAAAGCAAGACTTACGCTCGTACGCTCTCGCTTCGAGGGCGGCCGTCCAGTATGCCCTTTCAGTGAGTCCGTTGGCTTGTGCTTCTTCAAGGCGACTTGTAGATACGACGTGATGGGCCACGCGCCGACATACATCGCATCCAGAGTAGGGCACTGGGCGAGCACCTGTCCATGTCAGATCGCGGGCACGAGTCGTCTTCTGATAGCAAGTGAAAAAGGAGTATACCTCTTGTCTGATCGTCTCAATGAGCCGCGGATCCTGCCACCGGTACGGGAGCGTGAGATCGATATGGTTGGCCGCAGTGTGTCGTATGATGTGCTGCATCGCGACGCTTAGCAGCTTATACCTATATCGGGTCGGTGCGACGTACGACGAGGCGCGCAAAGGTCTCCGGACTGTTCTCAAAATGCATCTGCTCCTGGAGCGACGAGCCCGTTCGACCGCTCCTGGAGAAGATCTTGTCGTGCAAGCATGTAGGTTTTGCGATGGGATACATGTGATCTGGAGCGTTTTCAGTATGTATATGTCTTAGCCAGGACATTAGACATACGCACCTCGCTCGACCAAGGCTTAGGTAGGATCTGGACCCGGGAGGGTGATGGTCGCAGGCATGGCCGTGCTAGCGGCGTATACGTAGCGGGCGTTCTCAGCCCACGAGAGAAGCCTCAGAATCTATTGACGTGCTGCGCTGCAGCAGCTTCTGCAGACGCTCGGCCGTCCACAGGCCGCAGCGTCCGCGCACCACGTGACCGCGTCACCCCAGGCCAAAACACGCGTCGAGGGCCGCGATCGTGTAGAAACTCGTCTATTGCCGCCGCAGTGAACATATCGGTATTTTCACATACACTCACCCCAAAAACTGTAGGAAGCGTCTTCCGGGAACATTGTATCTCTCACCCCGACGCCACCGTAACATCAAGCAAGTCGCGGACAACGCGGGCTTGTATCTCGGTCATCTCTCCCTTCTCGCGCATCTCCGACAACCATGCCGCATAGAACGACACGCGCCCTGAAGCACGCAGGCATGCTATGTCGGTGACGCCCAATGAGGACAGGAGATGGGCGATACGCGAGGCGTCTGCGGGAGGCATAGCGCATGCGAGAAGCATGTCCCGAACATTGCCGAGGGACGATGCGGGCGCGGCCACAACGAAGGGCTGCGTGTTTCCAACGCCGCCGGAGTCGCTGTCCGCATGCGCTGATCGTGTCTTCGGCTGGCTTGGGCGGGAAGAAGGTGCACGTGCGAGGTCCGGGACGTAGTGTATGAACACCGGCGGAGGATTGGCTAGAGGCACACGCTGCTCCTTTGCGGGATCGTCACCAGATGAGAAAGGGTAATTGAGGTGTCAACGTCAGTATGTGTAAGGCGGATGCATCAGGGATGAGGTGAGAAACGTACTGCGTATGCACTGCCCAGAGGCGAACCGTCGGACACGCTCGTATCCAGCGATGGTGCAACTCCGAGGCGGATCCCATGCCACGCGTCCGTCGACCTCTCGTCAGCGAGGCTATGTGCGTTGACCTCGGGTTCCTCAACACCGATATCTGTGGCGGGTGTGGAAGTGTGACGAGTGGAAGGCTTCGGGCTCGATATCGCAAAGGATACCCTGCGACTGGCCATTCCCGCTGTGCCTCGAGTGCTCTTCGCTATAGCTACCGGTTGTGTAGATTCGTGCTTCGAGAAGAAACCGTCTGTTTCTATGATCCTCTGCTGAGCAATCTGTCAGTTTGATCCGATCTGCTACTATGAGGGCCCAAAAAGATGTATACCACAAAGTGCGTGTTCTTCAGCCGCATACGTTGGAGCTGCGCGCGACGAGCTGCCGGAGGTATGTGTTCCTTGAGCGCGAGCTTGAGGTAGGTCTCGATCGGCCATGCGTCTACATAGTCTTTGGCGAGCATGGGGCACTTCTCGAGTACCTGTTCGCCACCAATGTGTTGTTTAGGGACATGTGAAGACTGCGCCGACCAGACTCAGAACGATCACCTCCTGTTTGATTTTCTCCAGCAGGGCCGGGTCTTGCCAGATGTATCTCAGTGTGAGATCAACGTGTTGTCGTGCCGTACGTCGTATAAGTCTCTGAAAATGCGACGATCGCACGTCAGTTTGGTCAGTTTGTTCCGAAGATAAGTTACGGACAGCAAAGTTATTGCAACACATACCGTAATCCTAACGAGTGTTTCGCGGTCGCCTCTGAGACGCATCTGCTCTTGCAACGTCGTACGGTTCTTTCGCATAGTGACGTAGATCCCGCCCGGTCGACGCCTCGGAGCAGGGATCGGCAGATTCACAGGTTGCATGGGCGGATTGGTCGCTGTGCCGGGATCCATGAAAGGAGAGACGTATGAGGGAACGAACAACAGAGAGACGTTCACGGGCTGGCAGGCAGCTTGGGACGCCGCCTCTCTTTTGTGCTTACCGCAGCCTCGCGCCCACTTCAGTATCGGAGTACTCCTGATTTGTATGTCTGCGCGAACTTGCTGCACGCTATGGCATCAGGTATTCAGTCGGCCATGTGCACATCCCAGCGACCCTGACAAGAGTGCGGGCAATACGAGCACGCCAGTGCAGAGCTGACAGTTGTACTTCCACGAACCAGTATAATCGGCGTTCAAAATCAATACTCCCAGGCCAGAGGCACGAGCAGCACTAGTACAAACATACGCCACGCACCGATCTCCTGTAGTTCATCAGAGCCGACTGCATCAGAGCCGACTCCAGTAATGCACGATCGTCATCTAAACCGCAAGCCTCATATCAGCCACCATGCCTCTCAGACCTCGTCCGCACCTTTCTCTCTTGCGACAGGACCGTCGACCCTGAACACACGTACACGGCACCTTCACCACCTGGGAATCAGCACAGATCTTCCACGGCGACGACCTCCCACAGCTCACGCACCGCACGCACTTGGATCTCCGTCAGGCTCCCCTCCGCGCGAAGCTCCGCGAGCCACGCGCCGCGCGACGCCATCTTCCCGAACACGCGCAGGTACGCGACGTCGGTGATCCCGCGCTCCGCGAGGACCCGCGTGACGTGCGCGGCGTCGGCTGGCGGCAGCGCGATGCCCGTGAGCAGCTCGTGGATGCTGCGGGGAGACGGGCGCATGCGGGAGCGCGAGTAGGCAGAGGCGGCGCGCGAGACGGTGCTCAGGGTTCGCGTGGACGCGGAGGCGCGGCGCTCGAAGCGGACTTGGCAGTTGGCCGAGCGTGCGGTGGGCGTCGGGGAAGGTGAGACGGTGCGGGAGGACGATGATGGAGGCGGCGTGGCGGAGCTGGTGGAGTGAGAGCCGCTGCGAGAGCTCTATGATGAATGGTCAAGGTAGTACGTTAGCAGGCGGACGCCGTAGAGAAATATGCGATAACAGACCTCGAGAGCGCCATTCTGTGGGCTCGGGCGCGCACGAGGCACCTGTATATCTTGTTTCTCCTGCGGAATGCGTTAGTCATGACGGCTATCCAGTTGAAAAGGGACGGGAGTCATACCTCGTCAACTCCGGGCTCCTCATCGCCGAGCTTTTCCTCATACTCGTCCCCGCTGTATTCACCTGCCTTCTCAGCTGTCCAGTATAGTCAGACGATGCTTTTACCTCAACATCAGAGCACCGACGAAGCGTACCTGAGCCCCCTGGCTCTGTCATGTAGGAGACGACCGAGTCACTCCGCCGCCGAGGGACCATAACGAACGCTAGGTTTTGGTGCGGCGTTGCCCTCCCGCTTGTGGGAGCAGGGGCTAGGCTCCGCCGCGACAAAGGCTGGAATATCTGAGTGGTCAAACTACAGACATAGATCGCGTACAACATACCATCAATGTGCTTGAGTAAGAACGGTGGTGACCCTTCATTGCAGAGCGAAGATACGCCGTGATCGGCCAGGCGTCTTCGTAGTTGTAGAACACAGGTGCGCGATTTAGCACCTGCGACGATGAGCGAAAAGGTGATACAGCTGCGCAGATCCGCGTTATAAAACATACCTCCTTCTTTATATTCCGGAGTACTTCGGCCTCTTGCTGAGAGTAAGGAATGTTGATGTCAGTTATTGTCTTCGTGACATCCCGGACGAGCCGCTGTTGAAGCCCGTAGGCTATCAGAGCGAGAACAGTGCGCATCCTTCGCTATCGCAGTGATGCGTACCATCAAGTACATGAATTCGCAAAGCTTTTCTTCCATCTCCATCGCCTTCTGGATCGATAATTCTTCGACGCCTTCTTGATGATATACGCGCTTCGGGAGCGGGTCCGGCGGGAGAACTGGCGTGTAGTTGTCGTCGGGAACTGAGGTATTCAGTTAGAGGATCAGTAATGTCCTCAGGGAGAGGATCAAGACTCACGAGGTGGATCTAGATGGGCAAGCCGCTCGGGCGTGAGGAGTTCTGCAAGTCGCTCTGCAGAGAGGTAGAACGGCATGCCAGCGGTGAGAGGAGGTGGGTGTTCGACGACGAGTCTTACTCGCATCGCCGAGTATATGTGAGGCGTCGACGCGGAGGACGGCGTCGCCGACCCTGCAACGCCGCAACCTTAAGTTCATGGCGGTACCGCGCTGACCTCGAAAACGTCGCCACACTGCGCGTCGGGTCACATGTCCGTGTTTGCGGGGAAACGCCGGCAAGCGCCGTTGTGGCGCTCGGCGCCTATCCCGCCATGACCGCATTTCCTTTGGCGTGCTCTTCTTCATCGTTTCTGCTCTACACGTCGCGTCCTCTGGCTTTGCAACTTGGCACTACGGAGAACTGCTGTACTGGTCTTCTAGGGTGCGACGGGCAGCACCTTGCCCACCGGATCGCATGATGTCTCTGGCTTGCTGCATCCGTGCGGATACCGGATGGAAAACTCCATCATGTTCGTGGGCCCCCGCTCCACCACGCTTAGTTGCGTGGTGACCAGACGGTGCCCTGCGTATGACGGTGATATCATGAAATACCCAGGCGTTTTCTATAAAGCCCTCCTGTGAGGCTCTCCTGTTCTGCACATCTTGCTGCCTCGAGCCTTCCGAGTCCTCGGGCCATCTCGACGTCCGCAGTTCGCTATAGCCAACGATGCGCTTGCCAATCCTCTACCTTGCCTCTTCGGCTCTCGTAGCTTCCGCGACGCCTCGACCGTGGGCAGTGGAGGAAGTCAACTCGAAGCCGAACGCAGTAGCAGGAGTCCTGGTCCCACATCGTGAGCCTTTTCTCGTCGGTCGTGCGTGCTACCTACCGTTACTCAACCATGGGCAGACAGAAGACAGGTAATCGAGGGCCCCGGCGGATACCAGTTCAACGTTCTCGAGCACCTTGCGGGCATCGCCCCCTACTTCGACTCTCCCGGCGTGCAGCTTGATCCTAGTCCGCCGGACGGTTGCTCGGTCACGAAGGCGACGTGCATTATCCGCCATTCGAACATATACGCAAATGACGTGCGTACAATTCATCATTTCGCTGCTCGTCGTACGCTCACACGTACGCCCCTTCAGTTCGACTACGAGACGTACTTGTCGCCATTCCTCTCGAAACTCGCCAACTACTCCGATCGGTCTGTGTTCACGAAGACGCCTGACCTCGCCTTCCTCGCGAATTACACCTCCCCCATCACGAACGAAACGGAGCAGATCGAGAAGATGACTCCCTCTGGCGGGGATGCGGCGGCAGCGTTCGCGGGCGTCATCAAGCGGACCTACTCCAGCCTGCTCAACAGTTCCGAGTCCGAAACAGGATCGTTCAGGATATGGGCTGCGTCAGGTAAGTTCCGCAGCATCGGTACGCCGGGATGAGGTGCTCATATACTGCGCAGCGAGCAGAGACGTCGACACCGCTCATGCGTTCATCGACGGTCTCGGGAATAACGCAACACTCGTCACTGTGAACGAGGGCGAGAATGACAGTGCCAACACGCTCGTGCCACACGTAGGTCCCCGGCAGCTTCGTCTGGCGATCCTCCCGCTTACGCCTCTTCTACGCAGTCTACATGCCCCGCGTTCGATGCATCTATGGGCTCCGTCCAGTCTGGCGCGTGGTACCAGAAGTACACCGCCCCGCTCATCGAGCGCTTCAACGCTGCGGCGCCCGGGTTCAACTTCACCCTGACCGACATCGTGGGCATGCAGCAGCTCTGCGGCTACGATACCGTCATTCGCAACACCACCGACTTCTGCAACGTCTTCACCGCGGACGAGTGGCTGGACTTTGAGTACGCGAACGACCTGATGTACTTCTACAGCATCGGGTACGGCAACCCCATCGCGCCGCAGCTTGGCCTCCCCTGGGTCCGCAGCGCATACGACATTCTCTCCGCGAACGACACGCAGACGTTCAACCAGTCGCTCTACCTCTCCTTCTCGCACCGCGAGGAGCCCCCGCTCGTGCTCACCGCGCTCGGGCTGTTCAACAACTCCGCGTACTACCCGACGCTCGACGTGAACAGCACGATGCCGACGGACCGCATCAACCACCGCCGCGCATGGCGCACGAGCGAGATCCTGCCGTTCCTCGGGCACGTCGGCATCGAGCGGCTGCAGTGCGGGAACGACACGCGCGATGCGGCGGGCGATGCGGGCGAGGGTGCGGAGGACGTGGGCCAGGACGGGCCGTTCGTGCGCGTGCTGGTGAACGGCGCGCCGATCCCGATCCCGGAGTGCCAGGATGGCCCGGGGGAGTCGTGCGCGTTGGCGAGCTTCGGCGAATACATTGCGCAGAGAGTCGCTGCGTACGGCGACTTCATCGGCGCGTGTGGGATCAACGACACCGTCGCGAATCGCACGGACCTGCTAAGCATTTACAATGCGTAGGAGAGCGTGAATGCAACAGGTATGTTAGTGAATGCTTTTACTTCTTGTGCGATCCTCCGCTGACCAGTGCGCGGTTCAATAGAACGCTCACCCGCTACGCATTGAAGAAACGAACTTCACGGACATCTTCACGAACTGTTACCATGGACCTCTGTATACCTTGTAATCGTTGACATACCCGTTCCGCGACAGCACCGTACGTTGCGAGACGCGCCAAAATGTAGTTTCCGCATGCGAACAAACTATCCTCCTGTATCCTTCGCAGCGCTCGTACGCTTCCTGCTGCCCTGTTATCAATACTTCTCAGCCATGATATATAACCATCACCCGTTCAAGAGCCTATGGTTCGAACCAAGGTAGTCAGAAGACGAATGCCTGAAGTCGAATGTACGCGCGCTGCTTAAAGGGGCCGGGTGGGCGTCTGCACCGCTTGCCTCGCGCCACCCAACTCGACCTGGACGAGGAGGTCCGGCCATACACCACCCACGCGGGCGCGAGAAGTAAGATCTGCTCGCGACGCTCTGAGGGATTATCGTCGCGCTGGAGTGCCTGGAGCGCACGTACATGCGCGGCTCCGTGTCGGCCTCAACGTGAGCGATTTCTCTATTCGCCGTTCTCTCGACACGTGAGGCTGGGACAGCGCGCCCTCAAAGAGGTACTCGCCCCCGTACGTGGTGCTGCTCTCGCAGTAGAAGATGCTGTTCAAGCTCGTGGGTGATGTACCGTCGATCAAGTAGTTCATGGCGGCGCTCTTTCCTAATGACTGCCAGGGGTATGTCGAGTATTATTCTGATATTCATATACGAACAGCGTAGTGCAGGGGCGCTTCGACGGAACACGGGTACATCAAAGAAGACAGCATATCGACGCGTGGTAATGGGTTTTGTCTAGATACTGAGACGCGGCCTGACGGTGAAAGCACGGAACGAACGGTGAGCCTGAGCAAGCTACAGTAAAATATGAAGAAGTAAATCACGGGCCAGCAAAGTATATGAGCTCAACGGTCAGACTCACTCGGCGATCGTCTTTGGGGAAGCGGCCGTTCAGTAGGGGCGGAAGCGCAGCCCACCCCCGCGCGCGCCGTTGCCAGACGCGCCGGCACCATGGGTGTAATCGAAGGCTTCCTCCGAATATTGGCCTTCGCTGGAATCTGCTTCGCGATTGCCTGGGATGTCGCCGAAACCGGTGCAGTATATCTCCGAGTCGATGATAGACCCGCTCTGCCAGCCGCTAGTGGTACCGGGCGGGTAGGTGTGGTCCGCCGAGTGATAACGCGCAGCGTTCCCGAGACTTGGGACCATCAGGTAGTCGACAGGGCCGCGACGAGAGCCGGAGGCATGGAAGGGTCCCCCCAGCGTGTGCGTGGCTGGATCCATGTACTGCTGTGCTGTATCAAGCAGTGGTGCTATGCATGATTCCGTGAACCGCGTTGTCTACCAGGATAGCCGTACTAACCTGGATGAACGGATGCGCCGGCGCTGTCTAGGATGCTCCAGTGCTGCGACGGAGGGCCAGTGCGGCGCACTGTAATTTTCTTCGTGGCCCTCACACAGGTGTTCGCCTTGCCGACGTTCATGCAGCGGGAACAAGGCTCACCGCTGTCGCATTTCTTCTTCACCTCGCGGCAGTTGGTACACTAAACAACTTTGTACGTCAGAAAGCGACTCGCGGGTACGAACAAAGTCAACGCTCACGGCCAAAGGGACGCTGCGGATGTTCCTGCGAGGCGTCACTTGGTATGGCGTACTACGAATAGTCTGCTCTATTATGAATGAGGATTGCATGCTATTGGATCCATTGGCAATCTAACCGACCATTCAAACATGGCACGGGGAGAATGTAGTTGTTACCCCCGTGATGGTCGTAATACGTGACCACACGGTCTGCATTGCCAGGGGCTGTCGGGAAGCGCAGATACATCAGTGTCCCAGAATGCAAATATACGCCGTACAACGTACCGGAAGAGTATGAGGGGAGTAGACAGTCGCGCTGGTGTACAACTTGAAGGGAATTGATCCCTGTAACAGGCTGGTGGAAGGTGATGTCCTGCTCAATCGACCTGGCTTCACAACGGCTCGCCGCGTGAACCGGATCGTCAAACATATCCGTACTATCTGGTTGTGATAGCACCCGGCTCATGACGAAACCTCTCCAGCCCTTTTGTTAGTATGACATGGTTTTCAGTGCACGATTCGTACCGTACGATAGTTACGTACTGTTGCCGCCTACCGTAGGGCTAGGCCCTTCAGGGTTCTAAACGGGAGCTGAAGAAAAGAGAAAGAAGAAAAGAAAGTCCCCGGTGGATGGAGGGGAGTGCCGCCGTCTGGATACTGAAGATGGGCTGAGCCGGGTGCTAAGAAGTAAGGAAGTATTGCTGCTACATACCGGCTTATATATTGCTTGCATGACGCCGAAACGACACCCTGTGAGATAGGCTCGTAAACCAGCCTACACGTTCGGGGGCGGAAGATAATCGTTCCTCCCGAAGAGACATGATGCATGAGAGCTGGCCTGCGGCCTGAGGTCTGAGGGTCGCTGAAGCTGAGCGCTGTGGCTTGGACAACACTGGGACAATCCCCGAGTACCGTGACGGCGGAAAGTTCTGAAAGACTTTCCCGTACGTCGAAGAGCACAAAGTTACTTCTTGAATCACTTCATCACCGGGAAAAAAAAGAACCCACCTTTGCAAATCGAAGACCTCATGCTCTGCACATCAAGTTGTGGCAGATATCTAGGCTTCTATGGCTAAGAATGCTAAATGGCACCCTCGTGCCCCAGGTACAAATGTCTTCTTGTGCCGTTGTCGCACAGCGAGTCTGTCGGACTATAACCAGGCTCCCCGCCAACCGCGGACAGCAGGCTTGCTAGCGGTCTGCCGTCGTCACGGCGGCTCCGCCTTCTTCGGCGCATCGGCGCTCGTGGTTTCGGCGCACTTCGACTTCGCCGCCCGCGATGGTGACTAGAAGCGGTGCATGCCAAAGGGGAGGTGGAATCGGGGGTGTTGTGATAGGGAGAGACAGGTATGTGGAATGACTAGAGGGAAAGAGAGGTAGCGAGCGCATCGATACTATGTGTTAGTAGGGCCCGGTATCGTCGATGCAGGGGGGTATTTTCACCGGAGCGAGGACGTCTGAACTGTTGTGGAGGTCGACCGCGACGACGGCAGCGTCGGCGCTAGAGCGCTCAGCGCGTACCACGTGAGCCAGCGCGTCGGGTCTTCGCGGCGCGCGAGCCCCTTCTCACCTCAGTCTTCAACCACAACGACTGAGGTGAGTACCCGTCTGTTCCCCTCCGTATGTCTACGAGTCCCTGACATTGTACATCAGTTCTTTCACTACAGGTAGCTAGGGCACCAATATGAGTATTCTACCCGGGCCACGTCAACTGAGATCTTTCACTACATGAACGGCTTGGGTCAGGACGGGCCGTTCGTGCGCGTGTTAGTCAATGGCGCGCCCATTCCGATTCCGGACTGCCATTCGAAACAAGGTATTCAGAAGATGAACGTCTGAAGTCGAATGTACGCGTGTTGCTCAACAGGTGGGCGTCGGCACCCGCCACCATATCTGCCGAACCCAACCTCGACGAAATGGTCCGGCTACTATACATACACCACCAACGCGGGCGCGGGGGAAAGGGTCTGCTCGCGGCACTCTTTGGGGTCATCGTCGCGCTGGAGTGCCTGGAGCGCACGTACATGCGCGACTCCATGTCGGCCTCGAAGTGAGCGATCTCTTCATTCGCCGTTCTCTCGAGACATGAGGCTGGACGTCGCGCCCACGAAGAGGTACTCGCCCACGTACGTGGTGCTGCTCTCGGCGCGGTAGAAGATGATTGATGATGTTCGAGCTCCTGGATAACGTACCGTCGATCGAGTGGCAGTTCATAGCGGCGCTCTTTCCTGATGACTGCCAAGCGCATGTCGAGCATCTCTCGATGACATTCTGGTATCTGTATACGGACAACGCGGGGGAGAGCCACTTTGACAGAACACGGGTACATTCAAGAAGACAGCATAGCGACGCGTGGGTATGGGTTTTATTTGAATACTGAGACACGGCCTGACGGTGAAAGCACGGTTGAACGAACGGCGATGCATGAGCAAGCTACGATGCGAAGAAATCAGTCATCAGCCAGCAGTGGATATTGACTCAACGGTTGAACTCACTCGGTGATCTTCTTTAGGAAATGCCGTCCCCTAGTAGGGTCGGAAGCGCAGCCCGCCCCCGCACGCGCCGCCGTGGCCAGACGCGCCGGCACCATGGTTGTAGTCGAACAGTTCCTCGTACTGGCCTGTGCTGGGTTCTGCGCGGTGGCTGCCTAGGATGTCGCCCAAACCGGTCCAGTACCTCTCCGAGTCGATGATAGACCCGCCCTGCCAGCCGCCAGCGGTACCAGATGGGTAGGCGTGGTCCGCCGAGTAATACCGTGACTGTGCAACATTCCCGAGACTTGGTCCCATGAGGTAGTCGACAGGGCCGCGATGAGAGCCGGAGGCATGGAAGGTTTGGCCCGGTGTGTGCGTGGTCGGATCTGCACACTGCTGTGCTGTAGGTGGCAGCGGTGCTGTGCATCAATCCGTAAGCTGTGCTGTCTGCCAGGAGGTTAATAAACATACTCACGTGGATGCGCGGACGCGGCGGCGCTGTCCAGGATGCTCTGCGGCGACGGAGGACCAGTGCGGCGCACCGAAACCTTCCTTGTGGCCCTCACGCAGGTGCTCGCCTTGCCGACGTTCAGACAGCGGGCGCAAGGCTCACCGCTGCCGCACTTCTTCTTCACCTCGCGGCAGTTGGTGCACTGAACAACTTTGCGCGTCAAAAATACATGGATAGGAACAAAGTCTGTACTCACGGCCAAGGGGACGCTGCGGATGTTCTTGCGAGGCATCGCTTGGTAAGACACATTCGTCTGCTCTGCAATCATTGAATGAGTATCACATGCTACTGGATTGAATGCAATCCAACCCACCGTTCACCCCATGAACGGGGAATACGAAGTCGTTAACTCTGTGATGGTTGTGGTACGTGACTAGATGGTCTGCATTGCCAGGAGCTGTTGGGAAACACGGATGCATCGTTACTCCAAATATGCATATATATACCGCACAACATACCGGAATTGTTTGAGGCAAGTAGACGGTTGTGTTCATATACAAGGAGATCGCTCCCTGTGTTACACTGGAAGGTGGTATCCTCCGAATCCGCCACAGGTGCGGCTTCATGACTGCTCGCATGAACCAGTCTGCGATTCGACCCATTGAGAGGAGAACAGAGGTTGGTATGCTTTGATCTGATGTTTGGTGGTGAAAGCACGTGGCTCATGACGAAAGTCTGCTGGTAGGCCAGTGAAAGGGAGTGCCGCTGTTGGGACACCGAAGATGGGTGGTACTGGGGGCTTGAGAGTGAAGAGGTGTTTCTGTTACACGCTGGCTTATAACTTACTACTGAGGCTGGGATGACACCAAGGCAACACCTTGCGAGTTCTACCTGTCCGAGCCGGAGGGCGCGGCGGCCTCCGACCCCTGACGTGGAACCACATCAAGGAGCCAACTCGGAGCAGTCGGGGGACATCCCGCAGTGGTGTTGCGAGGTGGAAGTTGCAACGGGGCTCCCAGAGCTGCCACTTCAAGACTGTGGGGGGAGGGGGGGCTGAGCATGCTGGGTCTCCGAGATCAACTGACCGACCATAGGCGCCCACGCCAGACGTATGGCAACCACATGGCGTCGGAGAGCAACTACGTTGGAGCGAGTACAAAATCTTCCCTGGTGGGACGGGCCTGTGGAAGCGTACGAGCTTTACCGTGAGCTTAGTGCGGACTTGATGTACGCCGCACTTCATCCGCCGGTTCAGCAGACAGCTGCCGTTCCCGACTGATCCCCAGAAAATGTCGCAAGCGCTCAGCCTCACTCGCGATTGAGCTCTCTCTCTCAGTACTCACTCCGGATCTGGGGACTGTTCGAGGCCGTTGGTTTTCGCTCACTAAGGACCCATTCCTTGGGGTCAATGGTCTGTGATCTTACGATAGTACTTACTTGACTTGCTCGCGCGAGGAGAGCCCGGCCGACGAGCGCTTACTCCTTCCTATCTGCTTTCGGCGGGCGCAGTAGTGACTGGGCATATGAGATCTCGCAAAGGGTCTTCAGTAGACACATGCGACGCGCCGTGTGCGGGATCGTCGGGGTGGGGCAGCATCCGAACCCAGGGTCAGTCGCGGACCCTGAGGGGTTTGGGCGTGCCGTTGGGCTTGCGCAATTAGAGTGCCGTCTGCACGGCGGTGTGGTTTCGGCACTTGGACTTCGCCGCTCGCGAGGAAGACCACGGACAGGATTGGGCGTGTTGTGATGTGGAGAGGCCGACGCGCAAGGATGATGAGAGGGAAATGCATCAACCGCAGTGCGTCTCTTATTGCCGCTGAAGCGAGGACGTCTGAGAAAGGTGGGTCTGGGGGCGAGTCTTTGGGGTAGCTATAGTAGGGAGCGCAAATGCAGAAGGTGCACCGTGCGCCATATTGTATAGATCCCATACGGTCACATTGAAGCTCAATTAAAGCTGAAGCGCTGAAAGTTTGAAATTTGAAGTGCGTGAGCGGACGGGCGCCTGTACCGAAGCTTGTCTCCTGCCGCCATGTCCGTCCGGCTCAACCTCGACGAAGAGGTCCGGCTCTACACCACCAACGCCGAACGCGAGAAGTACGGCCTGCTCGCGACGCTCTTTGGGATTATTGTCGCGCTGGAGTACCTCGAGCGCGCATACGTGCGCGACTCCGTGTCCGCCTCGGAGTGAGTGCACTCCCCACCCGCATCCCCGTTCGCGTTCCTAGGGTGCCGTCGTGCAGATGCTGAGCGATGCGTAATTAAGAGGTACTCTCCCGCGTGCGTGCGGTTGCTCTCGCAGTACAAGACGATGCTCAAGCTCGTGAACGATGACGTCCCGTCGATCGAGCAGTTCATGGCGCGGTATAGGGTGCGTGATGTCGTGCAGTGTACCTCATGTGTCCTTCGCTTACGCTTACATGATACTTGGGTTGCCCAGATGGACCATCCTGCTGCGCTGCACAGGATACAGGTCGGGGTCCCCGCGACGGTGGAACACTCCAGTGAGGCGGGGCCGGAGACGGCGAAGTGGGTCGCGGAGACAACACAGGTGTGTACCATGCCACTCCCTTGGCTTCACGTGGAAGGCTCACAGGATATGATAGAACTTCATCACCTTTGTCGACGCATTGAAGCTGCGCATGCGCGCGAAAGACCAGCTGCACCCTATCCTTCAGGAACTAGTGACCAGCTACGCGCGGTTTAAGGGCAGCAAGGACTGGGAGGGCCGGAGCAAGATGGTTGGCTGGTGCGTCACCAGCCTGCTCATACATCACTCCGGAGCTGTACCTCATAGTGCGCAGGCTCATCACACTGAATGGAATGAAAGCGTCCGAGGAGCTGACGGAAGAGCAGGCAAGACAGGTCAGTATCGATATATGTAGTGGCACCAAGCACGCAGCGCTGATGGCATGTTCATCAGCTCTCGTTTGATATCGAACACGCATACGCCGAGTTCTTCAGGAGTCTGAGTGGCAAAGACGGGGGCTCGTAAGAACACGTGAAGGTGAGAAGAGTTAGGTTGGTGGCGGATATGTTGCAATAGGATTTGGACAAGTCTTCATGTGTACACTATGGGATGTCTACTGTAACACTCACTGCCTTGTTATCCTTTGTACTGCCGAGGCTCGGTCCGATTTGAGCTGTGGGATGACTGGTGGAAGAGGCAGGAACCGCCGAGTGGTCGCGAGTGCCAAGTCGGGGCAGCGTGGGCGCCTTGCCGCGGCAGCGCTCTTGCATATGTACCCGTTCATGGCTGTCCGTCCTCCGCAGCTCTCTCCTTCCGTCTCTCCATCTCCCTCCTCTCCAGGACTCTCTTACCGACCTCTGAACCACACAGTCCATCGTATACGGACCCGCATCGCGCAAATCGCATGGTCGCGACTCACAACCCATTCCGCACGCCCGCCGTGACCCCATCGCCCACGGGAGCTTCGACAACTTCGTCGGCCACACCATCATCTACTTCAGGCAATGTGGATCACCTCCGAACAGATGGCGACCACCGAGTCAGCCCGCAACCAACAGCATCACCCAGGAGCCCGATGTCTGAGGACAGGTCGGTAAACGACCTCCTAACTGAAGAGCTCCCGCCCGCGTACACTCCCGCGCCGAACGTCTACGAAGGCGAGGCGACGCTCGAGCTCGGCCCTCGGCGCCCTTTCCAGAACGCTGTCCCTGTTCCCCCGCAGAATCAGCCGCAATGGGCAGCGCCGCAGCCCACCGTGGCGGGCAGCTGGATAGCCTTCCCGGGAGGCATGCACCGCGAATCGGCGAACACCTATCGCCCGATGCCACCGCCCGCGCACCCGTCCGCACTATACAGGCGGCCATCATCTACGCCGGCCGCGGAGATCCCGGCTGCCGCTTTGTCCGATTTCGCGAGGGATTTCTATGCAGCGGGCGCGGCGGATGTGAACGCGGGTATGCTGGGCGAGTCGAGCACACACTATGGCGGTGAAACTTCAGGCGCGTCCTCGTCCTCGTCGAGTGTGCGGTACGCGCCACCTCCTGGTGAGCCTCCAACTCGGGGGACGAAGAGTGGACCAACGTCCCCGAGCTCGCAGGTCCCGGATGACGGCCGCCCGACCGAGAGGCCTGTTCCTGGGCACCCCCTCATGCGACACGAGAAAGTGCTGATATACCCAAAGGACCACGAATGCCGCAAATGTGCGTATACCGCCGTCCCTCTGCGTGCTGTACGCTAACTCCAGCTGCTCAGGTTACAACACTGGGTATAAGAACTACGACCCATCGCACCCGTGCTCCCGTTGTTGGGACAGGTACGCGAAGCCGTACAGCGGAGCGTTGGCGTACGCCCCATGGGGCACGGACTCCGGATCCGGCTCCTCGCACACATCGTTCCAGAGACCTCTGCCCCAGTTCCGCGCGCCGCAGGCATCCCTGCACCAGCCCAACTCGCCATACTTCGACTCTTCCACGCCGCGCTCCGACCTCTCCCGTTCCGCATCTACCTCACGCGTAGGCAGCGGTTACCCAGGAGCGGCCGCACGCGTGATTCCCGTCGCAGGCGGCGGAGTGCCCATGAACTCGTACCTGGATCCCCTCCAAGGAAGAGGACGGCCCGTCTTCCCCCCGCCGTCGTGGTACGGGACGCCTGCAGTGGTCCCCATGAACGGCGTGCGCGCTCCGCCCGGAAACGCCCCGGTGTACTCGCCGGGGGATCCTAGGATCGGCGGCAGGCTCTGCTGGCGGTGCGGGGGCGACGGCAAGACGTCGTTCCTCATCTTCGACGAGGAGACGTGTAGGGTCTGCAATGGAATCGGACGGACGTTTGTGTAGATGTGTGCGCATTGATGACTCCCGTACGCCTTGTGCAAGCTGCTTGGACAGTTCAGCCTAGGAACCGATGCCCCTAAGCCGTGTTTCGTATATCTGTACTATTGGTAATGTATACTACGTTGACAGTGTCTCATATCTGCTCATCGCTATTGTCGCAGCCTTGTCCCACCAGCCCCGTATAACCTCTTCGCTGCGCCGCAGCCGTGCTATCCCAAGACTCGATACCTAGAGGTAATCGGTGCGTCCTGACGCCATCAACAACACCATGTGAGCAGAGCCTTATGTTCGAAGGCTTCAACAGCATCCGTGACTGGGTACTGTTCCAGTCACTCAGTAGGCATACCTCAGCCTCGTGGTGCCCGGGCTGCGACTCCGCTCCCAGCTGCCAGTACGATGGTTCGGCAGTAGTCGCTCAGGATAGCGCTTTTCCATCCCTTGAATGACAACCGTACCTGCGGTCACCCAGAGTCTGGTTAAGGCTGGTTGAAATTGGGGGGTAAGCTTTACCAATATCCCATATGACAGCGTCAGTGTTACGCCCTTACAGTACAGAATCGACCTAGTAGTGACCGATCGGCTCTTTCTAGGCTATTTCACCCGACCGCATTCAAGAAGCGTCATCTTTCTTTATCTCAACAGCGTCAGTTCGTCTCGCTCTTTATCATGCGTCCAATTCGCCTGCTGAAAGAGATGTTTACACATAGCAACGTACTGCCGTTCTTCGCGGTACTCCTCCTACGCGAGTGATGGAAGGATTGGTATGCACGTACGTTACAAGGCAACGTGCGCACGCCACCCGTGCGGTAAATTCGGCCTCAGCTTCTTCTCCGTCCTTCAATCTCGTCCTCTGACCCTCGTTGTTCGGCATACGTTGCCCTTCGCCGCTTGGCAGCCTCTTGGGAGGGAACGAAAGAGTCTGATCATCTATCCGTAGAGTCTATTGCTCTCGTTACCTGCCCATTTCGGCACTCCGTCGCCGCGCAAAGCAGGCCCCCCAATCTTCCTGTCGCGGCTGCCACTCAGACTGCACTCACGCGATCAATGTGGTCTGAATGCAACACTCAGCCTGCGTGATTGGGACATCGGATCTCTTTCTCGCGCTGCGCGCATGTGAGCAGGGCTCTTGTTCTTCTCTTTGGCTGTTGTCCGACTCTCACTATTCGGCAGCACTCAAACACCGTCAACAAGAGGACGTGAATATGGGAAGCCGGCCTCTTCAGCCGCCGCCCTAGGAATGCTCACCCACGCGTCAAACTGGTTCGTGCTGGCCTTAAATACCGTGCTCGGTGGCTTGCTGAAATCCATTGCCAACGCTCGGTCCACTGTGCATTGACACTCCACTCCATCTCGACTTCTCAGGCTTGACGAACCTCTCTCGACCGCGTCTGTTCAGCGATCATGAGCTCGGTAACATCTTCCTCTCCTCATCACGCGTCGACGCATCACTGACCGATGAGTGTTTGCAGCCCCAATTCTCCCAGTACATCGTGAACAAGCCGGCCGGCGGCGACGCCCTGGTCAAGTCGGAGCGCTCCACGATCTTCAGCTACGCCGGCGATGAGGCCTTCTTCGCCGCCATCGACACTTACCTCGTCGATACCACCTGGCTGCACCGACTCTCCTGGGAGAACAACACCGACGCCGCCCAGACGTACACGTACTCGTACACGACGGAGCTCAAGGTGACCAAGGGCACGGAGGTGACCGTCTCCGTCGACATCGGCGCGGCCTTCAAGGCGCTCTCGATCAACATCGGCACCTCGGTGAAGACGTTCTCGACGTACGAGACGACGTCCTCGCAGACGAAGACGCTCACCGTGAACGTCCCGCCGCGCAAGAAGGTCACGTTCTACCAGCGCCGCTACAACTTCAACACGAAGATGTTCTTCATCCTCGACGCGTGGGCCGAGGAGTGGAACGCGGGCTCGCCCGGCGGGTACAACATCGCGCGCAAGGAGTGCACGGTGCAGATCAACAGCGAGGACTACCTGACGACGGAGACGGAGCTGAGCAACGCCGTCGTGGGCACCATGACGGTCAACACCGTCCCCCGCTCCAACAGCGAGGGCGCCAGAAAGACGCGCAAGCGCGAGAATCTGACGGAGAGGGCCAAGCGCGAGCTTTCCAAGATGGGGGTTTGAGAGGTACGTACGGTCGATGCTATCCCTTGGGTAGTCGATACTAACTAAGCGGCTTATACATGGGCAGACCCACAACGCAGATGTATTATTTCTTCCCACCAGCTTGCGACTCCCTAGTTCAAGTAGAGTATGTCGCTGCAGGACTTCTTGTAGCTTGTCCGCTGCTTTTCGGAATGCTCTGAAATTAGTAATGCCCCGTTCACTATCGCATGAGCACGCAGTACGACGGTATCGACCAGTTCGCACCCATCCCGCCCGCTCTGTGCCAGCATTGGGAACTGGATTTCCAGGAAGGAGCTCACGAACTAGCCTCTTCCCTACCTCGCGACCTCGAGGAAGTTGCTGTGGACGTAGTCCCCCTCAAAGTCGCTATCGCCGTCTTGAAGTGCGAGGTCCACGTTCAGTAGTGAGTGTTTTGCGTCCTCTAGAGGTTGCCCTCGGCCCGTGACTAACGCAATGCGTAGGCTCGTGGATTGAGGACAAACCACACCTTGTTGTCTCAACTCATTCTAGCTCAATCAGTCAGGCCGGACAAGACGCTCACACTCATCCGCTGGCTGCGAGCTCAACGCTCGTTCAGTCGCAAATGGAACTCCAATGGTTTCGTCAAGGTCATCCAAGGTTTCGGCGGGCCGCGCCCCGGTGTTTGATCTGAGGTCTTCTGCTGTTCTTGGGTGGCTGCGCAACGTTTTACGTCGTATGCTGAGCGCATCGCAGCAAGAAGAGGCATATCGCTTCCGTACTCCGACTCCTGCGTAGAATCATCCTAGGTTTGGACGCAATCCTTCCCGAAGGGCTTTGGCCTTAGCACCCTGTGCCGCGTGCATTTGTCCCATGATCGAGCCGCTGTCAATCTTTCTCGGGACAATCATGATCGCGCTGACGCTATGCCGTGCGCCTCCTCCACATACACAGGTGATCACAACCTCTTGGAATACAGGTACGTCTAAATCTGGTGGTTTACGGCGTCAAAAAAGCTCTCACTAGGCTCAACAGGCCCTTCGCGGCTCGCAGGGCTGCCTTCCTCCCGTCTCCCGTCCCTCCTTGCGGACCTCGACTATGTCTCCGCCACTACTGCGCCCTACACTCTCCGTTTCCGCCGCCCTGGTGGGATGTGGTTACCTTGCGTATGTGACGCAGGCGCTTGCGTCCGGCATCACCGTCGACCCAGCCTCAGCGAGCGGGAAGACGTTCGACTATATCATTGTAGGCGGCGGCACTGCGGGGACGACCGTAGCAGCGCGCCTTGCCGAGAACCCTGCTATGACCATCCTCATGATCGAAGCGGGAGGCGATAATCGCACGAACCCAGACGTCTTCAACGTCCTGAATATAGCTAACCTCTTTGGGGGACCACTGGACTGGGCGTGGCCAACAGATCAGGGAAAGGCCATCCATGGGTGAGCATCCGTCACTACGATCTCGCTCCTGATGTTCACGTGTCTGGTTTCCGACCGAGTCGTTTGCAGGGGCAAGACGCTCGGAGGCAGTAGCTCGATCAACGGCGCTGACTGGACGCGCGGGCTAGCCACCCAATATGACGCTTTTTCTGAGCTGCTGGAGCCCGAAGAGGCTAGCGTTGGGTGGAACTGGGGAAACCTATTTTCCTACATGAAGAAGGTCGTTCTCATCTTCCCATTCATGCGTCGTGGCGTATTTGACACCAATTGCAGGCCGAGGGCTTCTCTGCGCCCAATACTCAACAACGCGCGAAGGGCGCGGATTCAGTTGCGTCATATCATGGCACGAATGGTCCTGTACAGGCTACGTACCCGAACGCAATGTTCGGAGGCCCGCAACAGAAGGCCTTTGTCGACTCCGTGGTCAACCTCACAGGAATTACACATTCCAAGGATCTCAACGGTGGCGATCCCAACTGCGTCTCAATCATGCCTCTAGTATGGAGAATTGCTTCCAGGAAGATCCGTCATTGATGGGCGTTGATTGCTGACTATACCGTAGAGCATCAACTGGCACGCAGACGACCACCGATCGTCCTCGATCGAGGCGTACTACACCCCTGTTGAACACCGCCGCAAGGACTGGACGATACTCATCCACCATCTGGTCACAAGGGTACTCCTCAATGGTACTAGTGCCCCGTACACCGCCACTGGGGTCGAGTTCGCTGCCGCGGACGGCAGCGGTGCGCCGTACAAGGCATTCGCTCGCCGGGAGGTCATTGTATCTGCGGGCACCATTCAGGTACGTTCTTCGACATCCCCAGAGGCGCACGAAATCTGGGATGAACGCCTTGATTTAGAGCCCGACTGTGTTGCAACACTCCGGTATCGGGGACTGGGAAGTGCTGAGCCCGCTCGGTATAGAAACACTGATCGACCTCAAGGGTGTGGGAAGGAATCTTCAGGAGCAAGTAAGTCCATGCCCCCGTCTCAGCTACCGACATAACAAAGCATAGCTGACCGACGCGGTGGTGGAGCCAGACCTTGAACGTTCTAGCGATGCAAGGGAATGGCTTCAATCCTGGTGGCGATGGCCCCGCGGACGTGATCGCTTTCCCGAACATCTACCAGCTCTTTGGAGACAAGGCACCCGCGGCAGTGAAGACGATCCAGTCCTCGATCTCGTCCTGGGCAACATCTCAAGCTGCCTCGGGGCTCCCGGAGGAGGCGCTGAACACCATCTTCCGTATTCAGGCGGACTTGATCGTGAAGCACAACGGTGAGCATCTGGATGCGCCGGACCGGGCGTTATGATCCTGGCGAGACTGATTCATCTGGCTCAGCACCTCTCGCGGAGCTGCGATTCGATATGGGTCCTCCCGCGTATGTCATATGTCACTGTCGAGTGCTCATACAGAAGGCTAAACTCTTCTAGCGATCCTGCCATCGTGATTTGGCAGCTTCTGCCCTTCAGTAGGGGGAACGTCACTATCAAGGTGAGCATCAGATACGCTCCCCACAACTCCGCCTGACTTACTCGCTCACGCCTCCATCCTCCCCCATGGTGCAGTCCAACGACCCATTCGACTTCCCAGCAGTCAATGTAAACTACTTCGGTGTAGACTTTGACCTCTCAGTGCAAATCGCCGGCGCACGACTTTCGCGCCGGGTCCTCAATACCCCGCCTCTCGGGTCAGTCTCGCAGTGTTGCCCGTGCTCTAACTTTGGCTCGCTGACACGACTGTTGCTGCAGCACGCTCTCCGTGAGCGAGATAACGCCCGGGCTAGCGGCTGTTCCCGATAACGGGGACGGTGGCTCGGACGCGGACTGGACGAGGTGGATCGTCCAGCCGGGTGCCGCGGGCTTCGCCCCCGTCGCGCATCCCGTCGGGACGTCCGCCATGATGCGGCGCAGCCTCGGAGGTGCGTCCTGAAGACCGCCGATGTCCGGTCGAGAGCGCTAACGATATGGCGTGGTGTTAGGTGTCGTCGACGCCCATTTGAAGGTGTACGACACGACGAACCTGCGCGTGGTCGACGCGTCGGTCATTCCCATCCAGATCAGCGCGCACCCCACGAGCTCGCTCTACGGTAGCGCAGAGAAGGCCGCGGACCTCATCAAAGCCGCACAGGGTGGTTGAGTGACGCGCCGCACTCTCCGAGAGGCTCGTCCGGTCCCGAGGTGAAGGGATCGATTGGGACTGGGCAGTTCGTACTACGGGCGGTGATAGACAGAAGTTCGAGGGAGGTAATAGAACTTTCGAAGCGGAGCGTCGACTCGGAGTACGAGGTTTGGTGGCGTGCGCGTCTGTGGCTGCGCCACTAGGCCTGCCTCAGTAGGTTACGCGCTTCATCTTCCCGGACTGTGTCTCCGATGCCCACGCCGATGACGGCAGCAGCGACGACGACGACGACGATGCCGGAGACCAATCTATTACGTCCAGTCTTGAGGGGGAGACCGCTGCAAGTCTATCTAAAGAGCGTATACTATCAGTGCCCTGGGCACGATTCAATGTGCCTGTGCGAGTGTTCCCTACTGTACCGCTACGCTATGATTGCACCGTTCACGATATGGTAGCCGGTGCTTCGTTACTACGACCACGGACATGTATTCTACGATACTTCGCGGGGAACTAGCTATACATGGCGCTTGAAAACGATCACCGTGAGGTTTTCCGCCTCCGAGTTGTAAAGTTATCGATCTAGAATGGGCGGAGGCCTGCGGCGTCGTGAGGGGTTGCGACTCGGAGCAGTAACGTGCGGGCGGCGCGGGTCTCTAGCCTGCAGAGACACGCTCGAAGAAAGCATGGATTTGAGAGCTTGAGGGGTGTGGCACTCAGGTTACAAGAAGAATGATGGGTGCGAAACGGGTACAGGACGTACCTCATCTAGCACCAACGCATGGAGCAGGGGAAGCAGGGGGAAAGTCAGACAGAGGCACGGCGGATCGCTGGTGCACCTTGCTGTCCAGGCAAAGCGGGCCCGGGCGCTCGTGCATTGCTGTGAGTTACAAGGTCAGCGTAATCACGGGGCGACGCGTAAAGGAAGAACACCTCACCCATTTCCCTCCCCAAAGCCATATCGAGGTTCGTTCGCGGCCCCATCTACGGGCCTGTCCGCACGCATACGTCGTGTTTCCTCGGCGCGGGAATTCTCGATGGCGCCGTCGGCGGGGAGGCTCCCCCATTCGTTCTGACCGGTGGCGGAGATGTACAAGTCCTCTCGGAGGGTGATGGTGGGGGATAATGGTGTTCCTTCAGCGTTGCCGGTGAGCGGCCGCCTTTCTGCCTCGCCGACGCCCGTGGAGTCGCGATACGGGGAGTAGTTGTCGCTGGCGGGTAGCGTGACCCGGGGACGATCATTCTCGTCGGTGGGCTCGAACAGGGGAAGAGGCGCTAACTCGATACTCGAGGACGGGCCGTTGAACCGGCTGTTGGTGTGGCCAGGTTCGTCGATATCCGGGGTGGACACGTTCTTGCTGCGCTGTGTACTGGCGGTGGCACCGGCAGGCCGCGATGGTGCCTATGGCAGGTGGTGAAACGAAGTAGGTCAGCGTCACGGCTCAGAAACGGGCAAAAATGAGCGACGTACGAATCTATCTTTGTTGAACTTGACGAGACTCTCCGTGACGGACGCGAAAGCCCTGTTGAGTTCTCTCATATCCGGCATCCACCACCTCAGGTGGGCCACGGAATACCTTCCCCAGCCGCCGCCCTTGACGAGCTTCTCGAGGCTATTCGCTTTGCTGTCCAAACTGGAGCTGATGGTCAACACATGCGACTGGCGAGGAAACAGCAAGCCTACGGACGTATCCCATGCTGTACCGTGCCCTGAGCGCGAGCTCGGGACGAAGAGACCTTCCTCCGCCCGTTCGAGCGGGTTTCGGTCCAAGAGACGGCGGGTTGATTCGAGGGAGTCGCGAAGATCGCCCATACGAGTGGCGGGGCTACGTACTGCGGGGAGCAACATACAGAACCACCCGATGAGGACGTCGGGGAGTGGAATGAGCGCGAGCGCGAGCGCCACTACAGCGAGAACGGTCCCGATGTCGGGCATCATCTTGGAGTAATGATTCGAGTAGGAGGAGGCGATTGCAGCGCCGAGTATTGTGAGGGAGGGACCACAGGGGGCGAGCTCAGTGGAGATGATCTAGCGACGGATGGCGCGGTTATACATCAACAGTGCCCGATGCCCACGGAGACCTGCAAAGCGTAAGTACCTAGCGTCCTACGCACGCAGCGCGAGGCATCAGTATCTGTCCACATTCGAAGACGTGCTACCCACCACGAGGTGTAACTTCCAATCTTCCTCCGCTCCTGGTAGGCGATTCCATATGCAACAGGCTGATCATTCGGTCACCCCATTCCTTCCAAGGCCTACGAGACTCGGCTGGCTCGCAACACATACGGTAGTTGCTCACGTTCGCCTTATCGATTGGTGGCGCCTCGACACTGCGCGGAGTCGTCCTAATCCAACAAGCTATAACGTTACAACCCTGCTTCCTGGAAGCCATCGCAAACGCCGTACGCAGAAGGTTCTGTCGCCGACCTTAACGCTGTGCGGGTAGGCCTATAATCGGCGCCTCTGGTCAAGCCTGTCCGACCCTCCTACTCACCATCCTGAAACGATCAGGCACAGGCCTGCTGTAGTTCCAGCGAGCGTATTGACAAAGGAACGATCCCCCAGTTGTGGAGTCTCAGAAAAGTCAGCACCGTCCCCGGTGCGGACGAATCGCACAGGGCAGAAGACTCGGAGTGCCGAGCCTGAGAGCGGTGAAAAAGTCAGATAAGGTTGCGGGCCTAGAAGAGGTAGACGTACTGCAACAGAGATTCCGAGGGCGAAGCCGCCCATGACAGGCTGTGCGTACGGCATCGTTAGCACACTCGCCATACTATGTCGTCCAGGGTATGAGAAGAATTTCGACACACCAGGGTACGGGACGCTGTGACTGTAAAAGCGACCAGAAAGTGGGTATGGGTGAGAAGATCGGAGTTCGCGCGCGGCGGCGAGTGGCTACATGCTCATTCGTTGCATTGGACGATACTACCAGCTGCATTCGACGGGCGAGGTAGGAGAGAGCCCGAGCCAGGCCAGCCGCGTTGCAGGCGCGCCACTGTGGCGTGGGAAATAGGGACGCGTCTGTGGCTGACGCGCGCTCAGCGCTCAAACACTCCGCCACCGAGTTCGCGCATATGACAGGAACGCGCTCTGCCAGCCTCGACGTTCAATAATCCATTAAGCCATACACCACGACCCGCTCCGACAAACACTACCCGCCGACCCACCCACCTTCCTCCCGCTCGTCCCATGGACGTCCACTCAAACACGGGCACCCGAGTATACCGCCATGAAAAGACTCGTGAGGCACCGTGGCCATCCTGTATGTTGGCTAACATCTATAAACTGCGCAGATATTCTAACCATTCTCCGCACACCTGCGGCGCCGAGGCCAATTAGGTGAATTGCCCGTACGATGAGATTACGAGCATTTCTGCCACAGACCTGCTTCGTCTCGAGATCCGACGTCCTCGTCTCGTGCCGGCGCATTGCGCATGAAGACATCGCTCAGGCGGCACACAATATGCACCTCGACTAGTGCACGACTTCGCTCCCTGTGTCCTCTGAGATCGACACCACGTACACGTCGGGCTCCCTTTGCAATCGATCGAAACGCGCACGCCTTCTGTCAAACACGTACACGGCCGCCACGCACACGAGCGGTGTCGCCTGCATCGGCCACTCTCCCGTTATCGGTCGTGTCTGCCCACAGCCTTCTGCCATGGAGCCACCATTGCTATTGCCTACTGCAGGCCTCACTGTCTGTCTGACTGCTCGCGTCTCGCGGGCTTCCTCCGGTACTGTCGCTGGCCCGCCCTGCCCTCACTGCGGCTTGCGAATTGCGCATCCATCTACATTCCCCAGATTGGACGGACAATTCTGTAGATGCGTGCGCACCACTACGCCCTGCGTGGGCTACTTGGACACTTCGGTCCAGGAACGGATCCCTGCATGCTGTATTCTCTATCCGTAAGTCGCCCGTGTTGTGACCTTTCAACCCCGTTTCACTCGTCAGTAGTTTTGTTCGGTTGTAGCATCGACCTGTCAGTCTTGACTCTGCCTCCCTTACAACGGCCGGAGCGGCGCGATGGCGTCTCTGGTCATCGGTACATTCCCTTACCCTCTACAGATGGGGATGAAGGGCGCTATAACGAGACAAGAGTCAGACCGAGCTTGCGACGACCATGAATGTACAGCTGCAAGTGATGTCGTTGAATCCGGCTTTCTCGGTATGTGCGTTCCATGCAATGTTTGTACGGGGGCTGATATCTCCGAGTTTGCGTGAACAAGCCTCCCCAATTCTCGGAGCAGACTATTCGGCTGATTCCAAGCAGACATAAGAGTGTGATCGCAGCCCGTGCACGTCACGTCTCACCCCTTCTTCGTCATGTCGCCAGCGCAGTCTCCTGAACTCCACTCTCCTGCAATGGCGCACCCGTCACCTACGCTCCCGCCGACGATCCGGCAAGGCGTGCTCAACCTCCCAGGCGCGACCTGGCAGACGCAGCGCGCTGCCGAGCGGCTCCTCGCAGAGGACCGCGCGATGCACCACTGCTACTGGAGCCGCGTCGGGTTCCACAACCACCTCAGCCACCAGTGAGCCCTTCCCTGAAACTTCCGTCTGCGCGCGATCGCTGAACGCGGTGCGGGAAGTATACTCACGGCCTACGACCTGGGCGCGCCTGCCGCACTGCTGCAGAAAATCTTTGACGCGGAGGCCAAGGATGCGTGGGATCTGTATGCCATGAACCGCACTGAGGGCGGCATGGCCGAGCGGCCCGTGGAAGAGGTGGATGCGGAGAACTGGATGACATTCCTGGGGGATGGGAAGTGAGTGCGCGGCCGAAGGGGGCCCGCTGCAGTCGTCGTATTAACAGTGCGTACGATTGCTGCGTCTACAGGTATTACCCGAGCTACCTCGACTTCTTCACATGTGAGGTCGCGTCGCTTGGTGTGGGCGAGGCTCTGGAGAGGTACATATTCGCGCCAGCCGCGAATGGGCAACGAACGCAGATGCTGCCGCGCTTCATCGGAGGAGTGTGAGTAGTCGTCTGTTTTGAGAGCCTCCTTGCCGCGAGTGCTGAATATCAACTTCAGTCTACATCCCCTCATTCAGATGGGGGTGAGTTGCTCATTGGGGAGCTGTCATGACAGATCTGACGCACCGTTCCGCAGTATGCAGTCGAGTTCGGTAGCGATGCTATGGTCGCCCAAGGTGCGTGCTGCGTGTCTTCCGTCACTGGCATATCACACCCTCACGTCGTGAGTTCAGCGCTCGCCCAGACGGCTATCCACAACCCCTTCCTACCTGAACTCTTCGACCTCACGGGCGCATTATCCCCTCTAGAAATTCTCACCTACAAGTCAACAGGCCCAAGCCACCGGCAGCCATCCAAAGGCCACTCCCTGCTCTCCATCCTCCGCCAGGCGTACGACTCCGCGATCATGACGTCCGCTATGCCCTGCGATCCCAACGCGCTTCTCTCCGCGCGTTTTCGCGCCGCCTGCGCGGACCGCCGTCGAACCGCAGAGATCAGACGGCTGGCCGCGCTCTGGCAGGTCGACGCCACGTGCGGGCAGGCCGAGCTCGACGACAAGGCTGAGGAGCTGCTCTGGGCCGCGACGCTGCTGCTCGTGGGGTCGGAGCGGCGTGGGCACGCGCAGCGCCTCGACTTCTTCCTCATGCACATACTCAACGCGTCCCTGTTCGTCCCGTCGCTCCTCGCGGCCATCCCGACGGCCGCGTCCAAGGCGGCGCTGCTCCGCGCGTTCGTGCCCGTGCTGCTCATCTACCTGACCGCGCGCGGGTGGCCGCGCATCGACGCGGGCCTGGTCATGTCGTACACGGGCACACCGCGCCCGCCGACCGAGCAGCCGCTGCAGCCCGACGCGACGGCGATCGGCAACCCGCAAGACTCTGCGGACTTCAATCCGTGGCCGCGCATGGTCGCGGCGGTGCTGCACGCCCCGGACGCGCACACGCTGAAGGCGGTCAGGACGCTGTACTACGCCGCGCAGCGGTACGGGCGGACGCCGCCCGGGGGCGCGATCGGGGCGTTTGGCGCTGACGGGCGCGAGACGCACGCGGGGATGGGGGAGGTCGACGGGTCGGTGTTTGTGCGCGCGGCGGGGGTGGTGATGGACACGCTGGGGTGGGTCACGCATGGGCAGAAGGCGGGCTCGTGGTGGGGGCGGGCAACGCCTGCGAGGCTCGCGGACAGCTCCGTCCTCTAACGCTGGTAGGAAAATGCCAGTGGTCGCCGTATCCTTACAATTAATAGACAGATCGCGCGAAGTGGCGAGAGAAGTGAGTTGCGCCATCGAGGGCAGGAATGACGGCGGGGGCTGTCGCGCGGTACTACATGCTGGCAGCGCTACAGCCTACCAAGTCATGGTGGCGAAACGTGCGGAGCAATCAGCAGTATCCGCCTCTGCAAGCTGCCTGACTCGGAGTTATAAGTACAAGGAGCTGCATACGAGCTCCCACAGCAGGATCGATCACACACCGCACAATCTGTGCACCGTGACGGTCCGTGAGTATTACTCTCCTCGAGGGACAAGGGCTTGGACATCATGTGGGATATGCCCGTCTTCCGGCAACCCCAAGCTGATGGAAGGGGGTAAGGACGGAACGCGCGCAAGGTAAGGACGGCTCTCTCTTGCGCGCGTTCATGCTGACACAGGGTACGCATTTTAGCGCGGATGAAGGTGATGGCGGCTCTCGACAGCTACCATGAGGATGAGCCGCCTCGACCATGAGCTCCTAAACGCCATGCGCATCCGTTTCCGTGCTCTCGAGCAGGCGATTGTGGCTCACTACGTGACGCTCCCCAGAACGTGCGGATACAGAAATATGTGATATAAAAGTCCATGTCCACCCCAGACAACGTGCAACAGGTCTGCAGACCCTCAGTCGCTGTAGCGCAAGGGAGCCCCCTCTGGATCGTTGTCCACGACCTCCTCGAATTTCGCCGGCGTATACCGCGCCATACTCTTCCCCTTCGCACCCCGGACGCACATTGTCAGAGTGACGCCTAACAGCACAATCCCAATTGCGAGGTTCGCCCCGAGAAGACCGACGACCGCGAGCCCGTATTTCGAGTCCGGCGAGCTCGGCTTCTTCGTGGGACCGCCGTCGTCTGTCGACACCGCGCCGCTGATGTCGGTAACGTCCCCATCGCCACTGGGTCCCGCCCCGCCGCTCCAGGCCGTTTCCGCGGCAGCCGCTCCGGAGGTCGTCGGGTTCGGCCCCCCGGGAGCGGCCGTTCTGTTGACATCGTGGGTGGTGAATGGCTCGTAGTCCCGCATGTAGACGTCGGGAGAAAGCGGGATGGACTGCGCGTACGCCATCTGGCGGCTTGCGCGGAACTCGTTCGAGGCCGTCGTCATGTTGGTCGTGGGAAGCATCCGCACGTAGGGCAAGCCCTGGGTGTTGTTGGCGTCGCGGTCACCGTAGTTGAAGCTTCCGAGCGTAGGGCTGTGAGAAAACAGCATGTTCTACGGTTATGCGGAAAGAGGACTTACGAGGCATAGACGTTGCGCAAGAACGAGTCGCCCAGCACCATATCGTAACCATCTGTGGCGATATTAACGTGCAGCGCGCTAAAGCCACCGGTGCAGAGGGTCAGGTTCGTGGCGGTCCCGTTTACGATGACCTGTTTGGTCGTCACAAACGCGACGTCGGAGGGATGTATGGGTACCTCAATGCCTCTAGCACACGGTTACGTGGTTAGTTGCTTAGAAAGATCAATGTAGACATAGGCGCCGCTCACCCGAATGTGAATGTCAAGCTAGGGACCGTGGAGTCGCATGGCAGGATCCACAAGTTGTCGCCAGGGGAATATAGGGCCCCAGGGATGCCCTCGTAGATAGCAGATGCCGCAGCCGCGGGAAGTCCAGGGACAGAGAAACCGCTGTCGAGTACAGCGACCGTCTTGCCTGCAGGCACGCCGTCGACAGCCGACTTGTTAAATGCGAACGGTTGGCCGTTGATAGTCATACCATCGAGGACGGCGTTCCAATGCCCATCCGAGCCCGTATGCCATAGCTTGGGTGCGTCAGAGATACCCTGATAAGAGTCGGGGCTGTGCGTTCCAAGGTAGAAGTCTCCCTTTCCGCGTGTGCCCGCCATAGTGTCGGCACGCCCTAGGCGGAGGTCGAAAAACCGCGGGAGTGACGGATTCGAGGCGAAGAGATTGGTCGCGGGACCCTTTCCCAGCGCAAGAGAGGATTCGTTGCCCCAGGCATTGATCAGCGATACGCGGATGGCACCCACGTCGAAACTGAAGCCCATTATGCCATCTGCAGACGGTATACCGCCGCTCTTCGAGTGCGGTAAGCTTCACATGCACGTCCGATGTACGTGAATACCACTCACCTCGACTGATATGAACGCTATCCGAAGACCCGCACTTTAGCCAGGCTATTGCGATAAAATTGCGAAGGAGACTGACCTTGCGAAGGCGCAACATAGGAGCCGAGGTGCAAGCTCGAGAACATGATAGTACCTGTTGCACTGCCGATTCCGTAGGTTTCCGTGGTCTCGATGTTGGTTGAGTTGACGTATCGGATACTGCGACCGTTCAACTTGAGGGCGAGGTCGGTAGAACCAGTGTGCACTTGAACCTTGAATTCTGGAACGATATTACGACCGTCAGTCACCAGATCGCACAATGGTCGATCTTATGCTTACTCTCTCCGCCGACGTGGATATAGGTGTAGTACTGATGTCTAAGAGTCAGCGATCGTTCCCCGGCGAAAGGAGAGTTGGGCTCACCAGCAAATTGTCATCGGTGAATATGCCCGGGTTCACTTGGTATCCGGCAGTCGACTGGCTAACGACTCTGGCAGAATAGAGTATCGCTGGAAGGATGAGAGGGACGGCCTGACGGAGGGAGCGCGGCGGTAGCATTCTTGCCGGGATACCAGTGAGTGCCCGCCTCGCTCCACCTGTTTTATACCCTTGGGCGCACAGGGCATCCGTTCGAATGGCCGTTGTTTTCTGACACGGGCACACTGCCATGAAGTCCCCTCGGGATGTCGCGGCTTGGAACCCTTCAGAATCACCAAAACGCCAAGTGATGGTCCTCTAACACGATAATCCGGCTTCGCTAGGCCGTCATGAACTGCATATGCATCAACTCACCGACATACGTCGTCTATTCCAGCAGCACGTGAGTACACTGATACACGCTTGCAGACTTGGAGAATCAATGACCCTGTATTCAGATGAAGGAGCCATGTCAATGAGGGCTACTTACATCGCAAACGGATAGCCTTACCTCAATGACCTGGACTTCATCGAACATCTAGCCCATCGGCCTCGTTCGGACAACATGTATACGGCGTGGATAAAGCTCAGGAAGGCGATGAAACCTTGTTGGCACTAGGCACGACGTCGATTGGAGCAGCATAGTATTCTCATAGCTTCTCCAAGCGATGCCCTTGGCTCAACACGCCAACAACAAGGTTCGACGTGCTCCTCCGCCATCAAACTACCCGGTCCGCCAGAGAATCCAGGCACGAACTGGAGGCGGGCCTTGAGACTTTGGTACGTCAGTATTCATCTACAGGCTTCATTCGACAATTGGACTCACCTGAACAGCGAAATATTGCCGCACACTGCCGGATGTTTCGTCGCCATCGTTCGAGTACGAGCCCCAAACTCTGGAGGTTGTTGTCGTGTGTTGACAGCGCGCCCATGATCCCGGCCGCCGTCGCCCCCCACCGCCTTCGAACCAGCCCCGCTCGCAGTGGTTGGCGGAGCAGCCGTCCTCTAAATTACGCTCGTACTCGAGGTCGTAACCGGACTGGCCCTGGACCTGCGCAAAGTCGAGCTCCTGGTTCGCGTCCTCGAGCCGTAGCTTGGGATTCTTATTGCGCTCGAGCCGTGCGCGCTCCGTGTGTCACGCCTGCGTGAGCTGCTCCGCGGTCTCGCACGTCTGGTTGAGCGTCAGGAGCATCAGCCCGACCTTCGCGCGGCGCTCGACGAAGAAGACATCGGTCTCGTGCTTGCGCGACTCGCGCTCACTCGCGACCGCCATGGACTCGCAGTCGAGCACCTCGAGCTCGTCGGCTGTATTTCCCAGGGGGAGTCGGAGCGCAGATGCGGCCTGTCGCCTCGTCCAGCACGTCAATCGACTTGTCGGGATGTAGCGCGAGGTGTAGACCGCAGACCGCAGCTGCAGACCGTGCTTGAGGGCAGGCTTCATCATCCTCCCGGCGTCGAGCTTCGTCGAGATTGAAGAGCGGGTCTACACTCGGTTTGTCAGCATGCGCTGAGCCCGAGACGCACGACTCTCACTCACGAAGTTCGTCGATGGAATCAATCACGTTCCCTGCCTAGTCGGCGGACGTTGGCAGAACGCGTACGTGTGCAGGACACCAGTCACACGCTCGGTCTTCTTTATGAGGGGCTTGTACTAATCGAGCTGCGGTACCTCCTTGGCAACAATCCGTTGGGCGAGGCCTTCTACAGTAGCGGTCTTTACAACAGACCCATGAGCTAGCACTCCAGCCCCGTCATGTTGAAGCCGGGGGACCCATACGAGCCTCCTCGTGAAGACCTGGAGGGAACGAAAGGATCCGGAAGGATTGTTGCACATGGCATGCGGAAGGATTGTTGCACATGGCGAGACGCGAGAGAGGAGCAAAGTCCCGTATTGTCGGGATCATGCCAACGCACGCGATCCAATCAGGACAGGCGCGTCGACCGCGTCGTCGCGAGCGGTAGGGATGGGAGGCAGGCGCGGGTGGACGGCAGGATATGGCGGCGAGTTTCGCTCAGGGCAGTCCGCTCGAACAGACACTGCTCCTCCTCGCACCGTCAGGAGATCAGGCAGGGAACGGCGCTCAATGCCTGCAGGAAGATCAATATGAGGAGCGGGGACACGGTGAGGGGCTTACAGCAAGATGGATGTCCAAGGCCTGTTCGATGCGGAAAACGAGACGGACGCATCTCTGAGGCACGATGCAGGGGGGTCGAGAGGCTGGTTGTGTGTTGGCGGGTATCCGCTGCAGCACGGCGCGCAGAGCACGACCTCGGTCGGGGCGTCATAGGGTCAGATGGCGTGAATTTGTGACCTAGAGGTGCTCCGTCTAGTTCATCACCGAGTCACGGCCACCGAGTCTCGCGGTTGTCCGGAGATGGGGTCCATGCAGAGGGGTTCGTGCAGCGAGATGGTGGTGTGCATTGGAAAGAACAAACCAGGTGATAAGGGCCGTGTTGTCTCAAGCTCACGACCAGGAGTTGGTGTGGATGTGCTGGTAGTCGTGCGCAGACGAGTCGAAGAGCGCGACTTACGGAGATTCTCGGCCTTCGGTCCGCACGGGAACTGCCGCTCCCGGCTGCGGGCACAAGCGCCCGGCGTCGACTTGATCCTTGACGGCCACAACTCCACGTCTCCGCAGGTAGGTGTTCCATGCAGGTAAGTCCAGAGGAGAGATACTCTGCACACCACGCAGGAGCCCACGGAACGCATCGTAGCGTCGACCGGGACAGCCCGCGCGCACTCGGACGCGGGCAAACGTGCTCTGCGTGCGCTGGAGAAGCTCTCTGGATTGACGCCTACCTGTCACTTTCCCTCCTGCAGCTTCTCGGACACGCCTCTCCTGCGCCTTGCGTCCTGCTCTGTCCGCTCTAGCCCCCACCTCGCTGTTATCGACGCCCCCTCACTGCTCTGCACCTGGCTCGTACGACTCTCGAACACCCCTGGCTCTTGAGCTCGCTCCTACCATCGCGCTCTGACTCGAGCTTTGAAGCACAAGCTGCAGGAGACCGGTACGTGTTCGTCTGCGCACATATCTCCGCAGCCATGTTCTATTCTGACAGTGCCTATTCCGCCCCCCATGACCACGACATCCCCAGGAGGTACGTTCCGTCAGGCCATCTCCGCTTCGAAGAACACCGATTACGATGCGCGGCCCTCGCGCCCTATGCCCACGTCATGCGTGGGATCTGGTCCGTGCCACCCGCTCTGCGCCTCTGCGGTTTCTGTCGCTCAGCCATCCCCGCGGCCAAGTCCCGTTCTCTTCGTATACGACATCTTGCTCCTGGCCTACTACAGCGCCTTACACCCTGGTCTGCTCTTGAACTGTGTCCGCAAGCTCCTCGGCATGATCTCGTATCGCCTCGAACGACAAGTGGTTTTCGCGCTAGAGGAATGCATCACACGACGCGGTTGTACAAGCAAGTCTGGTCGTGAGTCCGCATGTCGATACTACCTCATCACGCTAGCTTACCGACATCGCGTTGTGTACTCTGTGCTTGCCGGTGCAGAACTCGACGAATGATAACCGTCCGTTCGTCTGCTCCTCTCGCCGTGCTCCAGAGATGCACCGACATAGCGACACTCCACTCTTCCTTACCCCGTGGGCAGGCCCCCGGGACGTTCTCGTCGTAAGTCCTCATTTCGACCCCTTCTCCCCATCGCATAAAATGAACCGATTCAGGCTCTCCTGCACGTTTTGTCAAGTTCCCGAGTGCAGAGAGCACACCTCTGCCCACTCAGAACGCTCCAACCTCGGCGCCCATATCTCCCGACCCTGCAGCGCTCAGCGCACCCGAGAGCCGTGCAACTGGAACATAATATACGTGTCTTGTCCTCCCCGGCGGAGACATGCTTCCCACCCGATCGCGCGCGGTCACCGAGTACCAGGCATCACCGCGCAGCGCACCGCTCCTTTCCCACTCGCGTCTTCGGCCCCACGCCGCTGAACGTGCAGCCCCTCTTGACTATCTGGTGAACACGAGACCGTACGAGGTCGACATCATCGCATACATCCAAGTCCAATGACCGAGGTCGACATGAGCCCTACCAAGATCGTCACGGCCGACAGCTGGTGGTCATGCTCTCGGGCGTGACGTTTGTGTAGGCGCAGAACGTGCAGCGACCAGAGGAAAACCGCGTCCGTAAGTCGTCATCTGGATGCCGACGAGTCTCTCTGTGCGATCTCAGACCTCATACCGCGCCGTCAGGACCTAGCCGCGGAGAACTGTCCGCCTATGCGCTCCCTCTCGACTAGCCTTGCACGGGGGTCATATCCGGTCCATCCACTACCTGCTCTCGATGTGGTGCGCGGCACACGACTTCCCGGCGTTGGCCTATACGGCGACCATGAAGGTATGTCTCCTCCGTCTCGTCTTGGGTGTCCGCCAGACACACTGAGCACTCTTGTTGACCGCAGATTCTGTATCTGCGCGGAAGTCTCACGGAACCGCGCGAGGGCGAGCATTACCTCGCACTTGGCGCGCAGCAACGCCGTCACCGTCTCAGTCCTTCCAAGGCCTATGAACTCACGGTCGGGCGGTGTGCGTACCGTAGGCGCGGGTCCTTCGTCCTCACCGTATCGTACGATGCACTCGACGGCGGCGTCGGCTGTCCCGTCGTTCACGTCGAAGCTACACCTCGTTGAAGCTACACCTCGTTGAAGCTACACCTCGTCGAAGCTACACCTCGTCGAAGCTACACCTCGTCGATGCTCACGGCTTGCCACCAATGTGGGCTATGCGCATGAACGTCCGCCGCGCGTACGGCTCAGGAGTGCAGACCGTGGACCGATACGACGAGGGCGAGTCTGCTTGCACGACACGTGAACAAGGCGTGAGCATGCCACACTCGACGTTCTCTCTCTCTGCTTGGCCTCTGTGTCGAGAAACCACACGCCGTCCGAATAGCTCTTCAGGATGGCAGATGGCACAGGCTCGCCGGCTTGCCCTCGCGCAGACGCTTTGCTCCTGTCTCATCCGCGCACGCTCCAACATGACATCCCACTCCGCCTCCGACGGCTCGCAGCTCGGCCGGCTCAGCGGGCTCCCGTACCGAGCGAGTGCTGGGAGCAACGCCAGTGACGGTGCGAGGTACACCATGGACTCCTGTCACGTATACCATGTGTCGTAGCTTTCCTCGCGGGTCTATACGCCATCCGCCTCTCTACCCTCCCTAAGACGTGTGCTCCTCTGTATACCCCCTGTGTCTCGACTGTCCCTCTGCTGTTCCACCGCATCCGCTGTCTGATCGTTCTGGGGGTGTCGTTGTAGAGCTGGTGGTGTCTTCTCGGTCGATATGATGATCGGGTTCTGAGTCCCCAGTGTGTGTACCCCTATGAGGGGTGTCCGTGCGGCCCATACGATCCCTCCGGGCGGCATAGTTTGAGGATAGGATCCAGTTTGTGTCCACGAGTGTCTCGGAAAGTACCACAGTCCTTTCCTGGGCTCGGCGTTGTCGGAGTTTTCTGCGCTTGAGCCGTCAGATATGTCTCGGCGAGTGGTGGGCACCTCGCCGCGGTCGAGCCAGTATTTGCCGTAATCTTGGTGCGCGAAGTGGGACATCGGATAAGGACGATGTTCGCAACACGTCTTTCCGACCGGGTTCGCGGAACGAGATACGATTACAGACAAGAAATCATCGAGCGTATGGTGGAACAGAACGGGGCAGAACAAGGAACGGTACGTAGGGGACACCAGTCATACATCGTGGTCGAGCATGCGGGAAATGAGACGGTATGAGCAGCGATACATCGGCGGAACACGAAACATAAGGAACGAGCATCCAGAAAACGTCGCACAGGCGAACCCTCGAGCAGGGGAAGGTCTACTTGCCGTCACGTCGAGCCGAACGGAGCCGCAGAAGGCGGAGGAGCTTCTCCTTGTGTCCTTTCCAACCCCGGGAGGAGCGCACCACTTCGCCCTCACCCTTCACCTTCACCGTCTCCGCAACAGCGTCCGTGGGTACGTCAAGCGCGTCCGGCGCAGCAATGGGCGCGCAGGCCTGGTCTCCGGAAGGCGCGGATGTATGGGCTTGCGACGTCTCGCCCGTCGCGCGTAAGAGAACCATCTCCTCCTCCATCTTCGCCATCCTCGCCATCAGGGCCTCAATGGTAGCTTCCGTGGACGTGCTCGCGATGCGTCCCATATTCTCCTCAGGTTCGTCGTCTGCATGGGGGGTCCTGCCTGGCGGCACGACGAGGATATGTGATGGATAGTGCTCGTCTTGGACGGTGTCCTCGAATGCGCATTTGCGGCATAGCAGGAGATCTCCTGGGAACATATACCAATAAGGGCGTTAGGATGCACGTTGCGCGGCCTGATCCCCGGTCGACTCACGTTCGCGGAAGAGCTTGCAGCTGAGGCATTTGTACATATCGTCCCCAGAGACTCGTGGTTGCGCGCATAGGCCGCAGATGTGCTGTGTCTCAGAGTGTTCCTCGGCCTCTGATGCAGAACGATCTTCTGGTAAAGAAGACACAAATCAACAAAGACTGCAAGCACCAACTTGTGCACAACGTAGAGGGATGAGCGCACCGTCCCGCATGTTGGAATTGCCCGCATTCTTTCTGTGCTTTCGGAATGCAAACAAAGCACGCTCGATTATAATCTCCGAGGCCGGTCGCCGGATCAGCAGAAACCGGTGCGAGCCATCTTCGTGCTTGGAATGGTGGGCGACGAAGCATCTCGAGCAGTAGTTGACGTCATGGCCTTTGCCAATACAGAGGTCAGTTTCGAGCTCAATATCTGCGCACCGGCGCCGGTGTGGATCAAGCTCACCAGGACAGTCTGTGCACCTGTAGTTCTCTCCGTGAATATCATCTTGTTCCTCGCAACCTTGTCCTTTTCGTGAGCAGGGGAAGCTTCAAGACTGTTCAGCATGCGTATTAGGAATTCATTGGCCAATGATGCTCACAATAACGTCGCAGCGCTGTTCTCGTCCGCGGTGCCTTGTGTCTGGACGAACTCGTTGTATGATTGAGATACCACATACTCCCTCACCTGCCCCGGGATAGCAGAGAGCGCCGCGTCGAGAGCCTCCAATGGACCTACACCCATATCTGTTCCATCAAAGGCCATACAGTGCTTCCAGTATGCGAATATGGCGTCGTCGAGTTGGTGAAGCCCGCTGACGTCTTTGGATGCAGAGAGACAGTGAGCAAAGAGGAAATTCAGCGCGGGCTGCGCATCCTGGTCTTTGTGATGTCCTCGAAGGAAGAGGCGAATCATTTTGAACTGCTTGTAAGACAGACCGCCTCGCTCCACCTTCAGGAAGCGATGCTTGCTGTCCCATTTACAAGTACCAGAGGCACCGATATAGCATGTCGGGCAGTAGTGTCCGAGGTCTGACACAGAAGAGTGAGTGGATCGACTCGGATCCGCCTTGTTGCCGTGTAGCCACTGCATCACTCACAGTCCTTCTCGCAGTCGATGCAGACGAATTGCAGACCGACCAGTTTGACGTGACAGGCGTCGCAAGAGGTGTAACTATGCAGGGTTAGGGTTCGAGATGGGCAAAGCAGAGCAAGCGAGAAACGTACCTCTCCTTAGCATCCTCTGAATTGTCGACCGCTGCCGCACCCTCAGCGCTTTGGTCTACGCCCTCCACCGCCTGCACTGGCGCGCTAGAGTCAACCAGTGTGATCCCATACCGCACGGAGCAATACACCAAGGAGCGGAGGTTGTAGCCGATCTGCGGTGGAACAGCCGGAGCCGCGGAGAAATATGCAAGAGGCATCTCGAGCGATGTAATGTCTGGCGGAAATTGAGGGTCGTACATGGCCAACTCCTGCGAGATCCAGTGTGCAGGCCTGTCGGGTTTCCACGGTAAGCACCACTGTTTCAGCAACTTGTTCTCGGCGACTGGCATATTGTTCATGGTGTGATTGAGATGTAGCCCGTTGAACTTGGCGAGAACAAAATCAGAATGAAAATGGGCAGGCTTGCGTAAGAGAGGATGCACGACCTACCATGCCGTTAGCTGTATACTTCATCGCTCTCTCAATGTTACACCCTGCATTCGAAAAACACCCTGTCCAGTGTTACACCGTTGGTTAGTTATCCCGACCAGGAATCGAGAGAAACCGCACCTCTGAGGGTTTCCATTCGCTTTTGCATCACATTCCAGACTTCGTGAATAATCACTTCTGCTCGATCTGCTGCTGCCCTGCTCAATACATACAGCCGCTCTCGCAAGAGAACGGAGCCATAGTACTGCATTAGCAGAGCCACAGCCGGAAGCACTCGCTATTCATGTCTCAGCGGCAGAGTCAGAGTATTTCAAAGGAGTGGCGGCTCACCTCTTCTATAAGATTGAGCGTGGGCTGGGAATTGTTCCCAACCAGGGCGTACCCGAGTTCCGCATTGCAGTACTGCACGAACAGATCGCCACGGTGGTATAGCTCATTGATGTGCTCTTGAATCTCCAGGTCCTGTCTTGCCATGATCTGGTGCACCAGCTCGAGGAGCTCTGTCGGCTGTTCACCAAGGACGGGTTCATGCAGATCCCGCAAGAATGCCGTCACACGAAGCATGCCATGGTCCAGAAATTCGTAGACACTGCTTGCGGGCCGCCAGATATTGTCGATGGCCAGCATGCTCTCGACGCTGCTCTCAATACGCAGGCGGTAGAGATGGGCGGAGACTGAACGACCTACGGAGGGATGCAAATAAGTGCCTGCATCTTTTGGGGGCGCTGATAAACGCTTGACTCACCGTATGCGTTGTACGCAACCCACTGCATGAGTGAAACACCCGCCGGTTGTGCGGCTGTGAACCGGTTCACCCTCTCGACATTGACAAGACCATTCAGGTCGTGGTCGAGCACTACAGAGATTGTTATGTTACATGGACTGTAAAGGACGATGTGCACCGACTCGCATACCTTCCATCAGGGCCGCAGCCGTGTTGAATGTGAAGTAGCTCACACACCACGCATCTGCTGCTACAGCTTCGGGTGTCATGCACCCTCCGAGCTCGCCGTGTTTGTCTGCGGTAGTGAGTGAGCTAGGAAGGAACCCTGAGATGGTGAGCATTGAAGAAGACTGACATTCGCGTGTCATGAGGGTGATAGATGTCGACGTTGCTTGGACGCGGGCTTCGTACTCCCGCCCGATGAAGTAGCTATATAATGGCGTTTAGCGTGGTTCTACGCGGAAGATAACAAAACCCACGCATAGAGACGTAGAACAAAGGTATTGGAATCAATTGTGGCACCCCACCTCTGCGATTACCTTCATTTTTTCGGCAAACCATCTCCACAGGCAACTCACTCACCATCTGCTCCCAGAGCTTTCGTATGTCCTGGACAAGGGACGTTTGGGCACAGCACAATGGGAACACGATATGTCAACTCACGGGATCTTCGATGCATTCGCAAGGCTGTACACCGGACGACTTTTCCTTCGGATGTGTGGGGTCAGCGTGCTCGGGATACTCGTCTTGAGGAAGGTATACGCTGAACTGAAACCGCCTCAAGTCCCTCTCCACATGCTGCTTCAGCGGGATGAGCATCCAACGAGATCTCTGGATCTCAGCACGGGGAAGCCCATCCGGGGTGCACTCCCGACCGTCGCCCACGGTGTTTGTGAGGCTTGAAGAGGACCTGAGGACAGTGCCAAGTTGCCGCCGCTTTCGCTTGCTATGAGAACGTGCTCAGGGACTTAGCAACATATCACCCACATTTGTAGATTCTGGCTTACAGATACAAATGAATGTGACCGCAAAGGCGTATGATAATCTTCATATCGAGGACCACCTTCTGAAGTCTCTCCTGTCCAAATAAATGCTCAGACTGTGGAAAAACATAAAACATTAGTCGCCAGACATACACCGTAGCCATGTACGCTCTCACATAGTGTTCCGCAATATTTCTATAAATGGATTCCAGATCCTGTTGTAGCATCGAGAAATTAAGCATATCCTGCCAACTATGACATCAGAACAATCACAAACAGGGTACGGTATGCACTGGATACTCGCCACAAGTTTACCCGGGTCCAACGCACTTCCTATCACGTGCGAACTTCGTGAAGGAAATTGTAATCATATTCAGCTGAAAGGACGTACCCTGCCGAGTTGCTTCAGAGCATGTCTCGATCAGTCCGCCTAATTGCAGGACATGACTCTCAACTTTGATCATCATCTCAACCGCATCTGAGCGAATATCAGCTTGCTAAATTGTAATGATGTAAGTCGGAAGCAGTACCGTCCATGTCGCCGGTGCTTGGACTCGGGTTGGCGACTAGCGGCCACGCGTGGTGGGGTAAACACTAGGTTCCAGGATGAGCGGAGTTGTCTTGGTACATTATATGAAGACCCACTGTAGACCAACAAGGACCACTCTGGCCTGGAATAGACGCAGATAATGGATCACCTCATGGTATTCTGTACAGTCTCCCTTGACGGCAATCTTGCGGGAGACCTCAAACGCGCGGTGGATGTCTGTATGGCTCGCATTTAGTGTTACCTCTTCCTGCAGCAGACGCTTACTCACGCCTGAGCATTGGTTGACGCGGGTCACCCGTGGAGGCTGTCAACACATTGGATACGACCTCAAGGGTGCCTGATAGGTTCCAAGAGTCTGGTGGGAGCCCGGTGCGGAATGCTTTGAATGAAGTTTTGAGAGCGTCATCTGCTTTGCGCAACCATTGATATGCGGACTTGGAGTCACAGTGTGGCCAACGCTCGTATTGCATCCGAGGCAAACCGACTCGACGAAGACCTGCGAAACTGCATCACTGTTTATGTGATAATCGAGAACAATGGCTACTCACGAGGGATCGTCACTGTGGGGCCTTGAATGACAGGCTGCCACTGGATGTAGATCGTCGATGCCTTCCATGGAGATGGAACGCGCTGAGAACCCGGTCCGGGGGTACATCGTGCACCGTCACATCGATGATCCTCAGTTGCTCCTCCACCGTCGGATAGAAGCGCCCGTTGCACACGTATGTATGCTCGCCGTCGACCTGCCGCAACACCAGCGCCTGCCAGTGTCCGGAAGCAACATCACAGCACGCCAAAGCCGCCACAACGACACCGGGTGTTTGGGTTGGAAGGAGGGGGAGTTGGACGCGGATGCCGTTGTTGGTGCGTGAGAAGTGGCGCTCTTCCAAGGGTGGTATTCCGAGATGAAACGTCAGGTGGTCGGCGGGGACAGGCCACATACCAGCACAGTCCTTGAAGCTGCTAGGATGCGAGGCGAGCAGATTCATACGGCTCTTGTAGGCGTCAAAGTTGTAGCCACCGAGGGGACTCGTTGGCCCCCACGACGGCGTGTGATACATGCAGCGTAGCTCGACCTGCGAGCCCCACGCAAAGATGCTCTGGTCGGTAGACCTCCGCATGATCTTCAACTGGAGCCGCCAGAACGCCTGCTCACCGCCCTCCCCATAGATGATGGCCATGCTCACATCGAATAGACCAGCAAGAGAGTACGCGCAATCCTCGGGCCTGGTCGTCGTCCGGTTCGCAGCCCACGACATGCGCGTCGCGATGCTCCACTTGGAGAAGTCGAGTCTGTCCTCGTACTGGCCTTCCCGAGGTGCCGGTCGCGAGAGGAGCTCCACGTCGATGTTCGTGATCTTGGAGATGGTGTCGGCGAGCTCAGGTCGAGTCCCGATCTCCTTCCACTCCTTCGAGAAGAAGACGACCAACGCGTTCGGAGCGATGAGCTCTTGTAGCGTCCAACCTTGCTGGAACCAGACGCTGTTCCGGAACGATGAATTATCGCGCTTTGGGTCCTCGACCTGAACGTTTTCGACGTCGTTGAGGTATGCCAAGCAGATCGTCGCGTCTCGGTACCATGCGAACATCGAGTTGATGGCCTCCGAAAGCTCGGCGCTGCTCTCCTTGTCGATGCAGCACATGTCCAGCCACAGCCACTCGTGACCGTAGACTTCCCGCGCGACTCTGCACGCCTCCTCGATCTTCGTCCATCCGCGCTTCGTCTTGGCCCGGGAGACATCCTTGAGGTCGGCGTAAATGACTTCCTCATCCTCCCATCGGTGAGAGAGGATTGCGTAGGATTCAGGGTTCGATGGGAACTCCTTCAGCTCATACGTCCGGGTATTCATGAGCCACATCGCGTTGGAAAACAGCTACCCGATCGAAGTCGCGATGTAGCGGCTCGTCAGAGCGAGAGCCAGGCTTGACATCAATAAACTCACGGATGCGACGCGCTCGATGGAATGTGCGGGGCTTGAGTAGAGTCGTGGACAGCGTTTGAATTGAGCTATCCAACGACAGTCAGGTGGATCGTCCGGCGGCGGATGACACGATCAAGCGGACTGACCGGTTGGTCACCAAATCACACTAGCGTAGGAGTAGAACGATCAGACAACGAACCGGTAGAGGTCTGGCCGACGTACGTTCGAATAGCGTGGAGTTGGGATCTGGAAGATGTGAGTGAAGGTGTTCGTTGGTCGATGGTGTCGGTGGTGGGAGGAGGAAAAGTTGTCCGTCATGCACACGAGCGGCTTGGAGTGGGACGCGCCTTGCTGCAGATGCAAGGTGGACGTGGCCTGGGGCGCTGAACGAGCCTCACACAATGCACGCCTTGCAACACATTTGAGCAAAAATAGCCATGTTGATAGGGATTTCATTAGCCTCATACAGTATCTCTGCTTCTGTGCTGCAGCAGGCATGAGGCGCGGCCGCGGTCTGCGGTGTCCGACCTTCCGAGGAGGCGCCACGGCGGGCCCATCCAGCGTCTGGATAACATCGAGATCAATGCGGACCCCTCGAACCAAGCCGGAGATGCAAACGGACGGGGGTAAAAGGACGCGTCAATGGCGCCCATAATCTAGAGTGAATGCATCGAAGTCATCCACCGCCCACCGGAACTCGGAGTCAGAACGATATGCACTCACTGGCAGCTCGAGGTCCGATGTTCCGACCAACGAAGGCGCGGCTACCACTGCCTCCATGACACCAACGGTCGTGGTGCATAACCTCTCCGGGGCATGGTCTATTAGGAGGATGCGGAAGGCGGTCCGTAGATGCGTTATGCAAACGCGAGTTGCGAGGGAGTAGCCTGAGACAAGCCAACGGCGGCGAGCAGCTCCGATTATCCCGGACACCGGGGGCATTGACCCGTAGAATGACGCGTTACACGGAAGTCACACAGTAATCACTGGCCAAATGGGGCCTGAATGTGACAGGATGTTACACAGTGATGACACGCTACATAATCTCAATCTGAGCTTACGGTGGTGTCGGATGTAGTATGGTGATTACACCAGTGTAATACATGAAGTGAAAGCTCTCTTTGATTTCTGTGTAATAAACTGTGCCACACCTAACAAACCCTTTGTTTGGTTCTGGTGATGTTTGCATGTAACGAGGTGTTCCATGGGAATCATACAAAGCTTGTTGTTGGGATGGGATGATGATATACCTGAGCATATGCCACTGCATCAAATGATGGTAATAGGGTGATTACTTTGTAACAACAGAAAAAATGAGACATCTGGGGGATTAATATGGATCAATTTGCTGCATCTGAGCAGTACATAGAGTGGGAGATGAGTAAGGAAGGAATGAGACCCATGGATTCATGGTTCTCCTATTGAAAGTGAAGATACAATGAGTTTATGGAATACATGTCAGACATAAGTTCGCAGACATGGATTCAACCGGTATGGGAACTGGCAAGCAGACTGGTCAGTGGATATTCATGAGCATGATCATAGTTGTGCGAGTAAGAATGTTCAGGGCATGCAAGCAGCTATATGTTTTCACGCTGCTAAGAGGGTGTGTGGGCAGGTAATCCTTCTCGCTAAGAATGTTTCGGGCATATAGGCAGCTAATTGTGTCCGGCTAATTGTGTTCACACGGCTACGAACATTCAGGACATACAGGCTGCTAATCATGTCTGCACGGCTAAAAACGTTCAGGGCGTGCGGACAGACAATTGTGTGCACATGGCTAAGAACGTTCAGGACGTGCGGACAGACAATTGTGTCCGCACGGCTGAGCTAAGGAACGTTAAGGCGTATAGGCTGCTAATCGTGTTCGCACGGCTAAAAACGTTCAGGACGTGCGGACAGACAATCGTGTGCGCATGGCTAAGAACGTTCAGGACGTGCGGACAGACAATCGTGTCCGCACAGCTAAGATCGTCAAGGCGTATAGGCTGCTAATCGTGTCTGCATGGCTAAGAACGTTCAAGACGTGCGGACAGACAATCGTGTCCGCACAGCTAACAACGTCAAGGCGTATAGGCTGCTAATCGTGTTCGCACGGCTAAGAACGTTCAGGACGTGCGGACAGACAATTGTGTGCGCACGGCTCAGAATGTTCAGGGCATACAGGCTGCTAATCATGTGCGCACGGCTCAGAACATTAAGGCGTACCTGCTGCTAATTGTGTCCGCACGGCTCAGAACATTAAGGCATACATGCTGCTAATCGTGTGCGCACGGCTCAGAACGTTCAGGGCGTATAGGCTGCTAATTGTGTGCACACAGCTAAGAGCGTTCAGGGCGTGCAGACAGACAATTGTGTTTGCATGGCTAAGAACGTTCAGG